>JAWQEG010005884.1:0-40000 GCA_033782935.1 Petrolisthes cinctipes | reverse complement strand
GGAGGATGTTGGGAGGGAGTCATGGCAGTCAGACAGATGTGAGTTGATTGTCTAATGCTCCGACCTTTCCCCCCCCACCCCTACCATTTCTCTCTCTTGGGGTATGGTATCTCGCGCACTGTCTACAGCAGAAGTTCTTTCCTGTCCATTGCCTCGTTCTATCTGGCTCACTGTTTATTTGGTAGTAGGCTATATATTTCGTTCTATGTTGAGAAAGGTCAGGAAGTCCTCTCAGGGTAAAGTCTTCACATGTGAAATTATAAAAAAAAAGAGGTCAATAATCATCTCCAATTTATTTTGTTCTAAATGCTTCGACACGCCGCGTTTAGGCTAAAGGAGAACAAGTTGTAGTAAGGAGGAAAGATGTAGGCTATGAAAGTATAATGTTCCAATGTTGACAAGTTGTGTACCCTATATGAAAGACTGAGGGTACCGGTTAACTCTTACATTCGGGAAATGGACAAAAAAGGGTGAGGCAGAGAAGCTTGGGGATTGTTACGTACTCTCCCAAGGGAAGAAGAATACATTGAGTGCGTTCAGAAGAGTATATCGTCATGTACAATAGTGACAGACAAGTGATAGTTAAGAAACTTTGCGGTGATCAGAGAGAAAGAGAGAAACTGTTGTATATTAGTAAATAGGAGAGAGTTGATGAGACGAAAGGCCTTTGATTTCAACCTGTCCAGAAGTGTTGTGAAGGCTGAACCACACAACAATGCAGACAAAACAAGTCTTAGTCAAATCGTGGGAATAGGCCCAACGTTATTATAGGTAACTGCACACAACAATATGGTAGCCCTAGGGTAGCAATTCACGAAGTATAATTATCACTGTTATGCCTCAAATGATTAGCCTTTATTGTCGCGAATATTTGACTTTGGATAATATCAGAAACGCTTGCACAATAAAAAAAAATCACATCCTTCCTCTTGTTAAGGGTAGATTCTCTTGTTGGGGAATTGGGTGTCAGATTTCTCCAAACTGCCAAGAAACAGATCCCCTAGTAGTACAGTACCACTGTGGGCGTCTGTTTTCCGTCTTAACACTGGGGAAACTGTACGTGTTAGTTCCATAGAGTTTTAAGGAATGTTAGACTACAGCAACAATCAAATATCCACCGACACTTTCCTTCCATCGTGCAAATAAATCAGTACCATAACAAAATATAATAATTCAACATCTTACGTCAACTCAACCCCCTCAATTATGATTATGAGGTGCTGCAAAATCATACACGTGTTCTTTACTGCCAAGATATTTACTACGATGGAAGGAAAGTGTCAGTGGTTATTTGATAGTGGCTGTACATTTTAGAGCGACTTGATTCCTCCAACGTCGGCTATGTCAGGAAACAAGACCAACTAAACAAAAATAATGGTGGCCTGTTGGTTTGGATATTTGGAGGAATCGGTTGCTCCATATTTACCAACACTGTACTAGGTTACCCCCTTAGTTGATTTTGTCGGCAAGTGTCAGTAGATTAAAGTCTTGGTTCATAACGTCACGAAGACTGAAAGTGACTTAAGGACCCTGTGTCCGTGCATGAGACTTGGTGGCTTCTGATTCCTCCTGACTATGCCATGAAACAAGCTCCTTCTATATAGGTGGTGTTTCGTGGCAATATTTGAAGAACTCGTTTACCTCCAATTTTCTGACTAGGCCTACATCACGAGGTCCCTGAAGGAGGTAGTACAGTGTTGGTATATCTGGAGCAACTGATTCCCCCAAATTATTCCAAGCATCAGGCCACAAGTATTTTTGCTAATCTGGTCCTGTTTCCTGGCATACTTTGGAGGGATCGGCGCTCCAATGTACAGCCACAATCAGATATCCACCGACACTTTCCTACCATCGTATTAAAAATCTTTGTAATAATGAACAACACATGTATGATTTTGAAGCACCTTATAGTAATATTGTGGGGGTTGAGTTGACGTAAGGTGTTGTATGATTATATTTTGATATGATACTGATTTATTTGCACGAAGGATGGGAAGTGTCGGTGGTTATTTGACTGTGGCTGTACCAAAAGTAGACTAACTGAATATGCAAATGAATAAATAAATAAATAAATACAATGAGCGTACCAGCGGTGTATAGGAAGTATAGGGCCGTATTCAAGAACATCTGTGGTAGTACATACGATGGCGTGGTAGACAAACAACAGAGCCAAACAGTCATCATAGGCTACATTTACTATGTGTGCGAATCAGTCTGTCTTTCTATCTGTCTGTCTTTTTTGCGCATATGCCTAAAGTATACAACCATATTTTTTGTGGTGCTTGACGTGTTCTGCTTGGCTAAAGGGAGGTTTGCTTGTTGTAGGCTATTCTCTCTGTCTCTGAGCGTTGTCTGTGTACTTGGCGTGGCGTGGAGAGTTGTACCCTGCATGGCAAGCTGAATTCAGTTTGGCGAGTTAGGTTTCAGTATTGGCTCAGTAAAATATTGAGTCACGGGAGAGAGGGTCGCTGCTAAAAACCTGGACAAACACTTTGATGGAGGTTCTGAAAATATGGATATTCCCCCTCCCCTCTCTCCCTGGTCGATTCCTGCATGGTCGTCTCTTTGATTTTTTTTTTTTTATGCACCGTGTTTTGTAAAAGTGCTTGTTGTTGTTGCTGCTGTTATTGTTGTTGTTCCTTTTCATCGTCGAGTTGTTTGCTTCCTTGTGATGGTTAAGGTGGTAGGTAGCCTTAATACACTTTTGGTGCATTGGAGTGCCTTGATTCCTACAAAGTACCGGTATGCTAGTATTTTATTTACCGACAACGCTTAGAAAAATAACGAGGGAGTCAGCTGTACAATGTTACCAGGTAAAAAGGAAATAAATGAGAAAGCCTTTACATTGTTACCAGGTAAAAGAAGTAAAATGAGGAAGCTTATACATTGCTACCAGGTAAATGATAATAATTGAGGGAGAAAACCTGTATGTACAGTCACTCATAAAAATTAAGACCCCCACAGGCCAGTCATCTTCTTATACTTGTGATATCGGTTCTGGCAACAGTGTACGTGACGTCAGTGATGGCGCTTGAGAGATGAAGTTGATTTGCTCGACACATTTGTAACTAATGGTAGATGAGACGAAGCATGAGTTGGGATAATGTTTCGAGCAAACCAACCTTCCTCCAAACAGTTATCTATTATTTATATAACGACATTCGTGTCAATTATTAACATCATTAAATGTAAGATTAAGTTTTTAATATTATGATGTAACACAAAAACAACCGAGGTAATATTATTGTATACGGTATTTTTTCGTATAATATTCAATGGTTATCATCAAGCACTAAACGCTGAAAAATACTTACACAATAACTGAAAAAGAATCATGAACCAGAATGCTCTTTATTAAATGAAGCAAATGTGAATACCTTTATATTACATATGTTCCATTTCCCCCGTATCTACCTAACAGTTTATAATCAAGGGTCTCATTATCCCTCACGTGATAGCAGCCTTGTAATATTCTGAATACTTTTAATAATAGCTCGTTGTATTGAAATATTGGAATTTGACTATGAAACCCTTTTTTTGTCATTTGTCTCTTGGTAGCAAAAATTATTATTTGCTCTGTATCTCTCTTCTCTGTGTGTATCTCTCTTTTCTGTGTGCATGTATTATACTTATATAATTATATAAGCCAGTACACACACACATAACATAATAATGTTGGTGACAGAGGTTCTATTGGTTTTATCTGTCATGAGTTGCGAGAGAACTATATTCATAATTATTTAAACATTGTAATAGTTCCATCAAGTAATACATGGGATGCACAGTTGAGGTTTCATCGGACATGTTAATAAAGAAGCTGGCAACTATTTTCAACATTTCTTAAAATTAAACTTTATTTTATTCCTCCAAAGTAGCCTATATATACCAAGAAACACGACCAGATTAACAAAAGTAATGATGGCCTGTGACTTGGAATAGTTTGGAGGAATCAGTTAGTCCAGATATACCAACACTGTACTTCCCCCATAATTAAGTCAAGAGAATAAATCCAGATGCGGTGGTAAATAACTTATTAAACTAATCACTGGCAAAAATACAAAAGCAGAGACGATAGGAATGATGATTTACACTCGTACTGATCATTACTGGAACTAAATTATTTGCTTGAATGTATTTTCGTGCACAAGTGTGCAAGTGTGCACAGAACTAATGCAAAAATATAATGGTATCCTGTTGCTTGGAATATTTTGGAGGAATCAGTTGCTCCAAATTTACCACCAAGAGCAATGTACTATAATATATCCCCTTAAGGACCCTATGATCGTATATGAGACTTGGTGACTTTGGATTCATCCTGACTATGCCACGAAACAAGCTCCTTCAATATAGGTGGTGTTTCGTGGCGATATTTGAAGGACTCGCTAACCTCCAATTTTCGCATCAGTATACGGTAGCGAGTGCATGTCATTAATTGTGTATTATGATAAGATATCGATCAATGTTTTACACCCAAACTACTACTACTGCTTCTCTTCACACGAATAATTCAAATATATTACCTGAAATGTAACACACACACACACACACACACACACACACATTAGTCTACAGTTAGCTTCATACTTTTGCTACCGATTTTGTTTTTATCCTTTGTAATTCCTAAGTGTAGGATTATATACATTGTCCGTAATTCTGTTATTATTATTATTATTATTATTATTTTTTTTTTTTATCCTCCCTGGCGTGCGTACATGAAGTTTCGTCATATCTCTTACTTTTCCTTAACTCGTAACAATAAAGATCTTATCCACCCACGTCTGTAGGAAAAAAAGGGGGAATGATAATACGGTGTTCATCTACAAAACCTTACCGGTATTATACAGGCAGCAGTAATAATCCACAGAGTTTCAAGTTTTGAGTCTTGGAGGTGAGTGGGTGTAATATAACTATGCTCCCAGAATGCTCTTGAAAAAAACTACATACGCAAGAATTTGCAGCCATCTTGATAAAAATATGGTGGAGTGGACTCGAGCTCACTGTGAATTGTTTTGATAGTAAATATTTAAAGAAATAAAAGGGCTTCATGTTTGATGTAAATTTTCTGGTGGTGTAAAAGGGATTTCATATATATATATATATATATATATATATATATATATTATATATATATATATATATATATATATATATATATATATATATATATATATATATATATATATATATATATATATATATATATATATATATATATATATATATGCAATCCCTTTTATACCACCGGAAAATTTACATCAAACATTAAGCATATATATCCCTCAAAGGCATTCGCACCCCCTGTCAGGATATGGAAATGGCTTAACATGTTGTGGCTTGACTACTTTTGAAGATGCCACCCAGGCACCCCAGCTATGTGCAGTCTTAGGCTAGGCCTGGCTATGGAAGGGTGTGTGCGCCAGCTCGCTCTCCCATGGTGGGAGATAAATTGTGTAAGGAGTCCATCAGACTCGCACATGCTGTAAAGGTATAACTAATTATTTCCATTATTTTTAACTGGGTAAATTAGGCTAATACATGCAATACACAGCTATGGGACCTGAGAAGCACCATACGAAATTTCAGAGCTTAATTCCTATTAGTGGCCTAGTTATGATTTTTTGTCAAGAAATTGCATTTTTTTTCATTTTTTTTGTTTACTTTCTTTAGTCCCCCATTAAGAATATATATTTTTGCATAATTACTTAAGTAAGCGATTGATACTAAGTAGAGGAGTTAATCTTTCTTTTCATGGTCTGAAAAGCAATTAAAATTGATTACAACTTTGTGTTGTGATTTTTCTTAATAGGAGTCTGTCACACTCAACATATACTATTCTAGGTGTGTCCAATAACGTATGCCTTTAAGGGTTAAATATATAATTCTTTTATGTGGAGACAAGTCATAAGCGATGATAATTATGCACACGCATGCATAAGCTACACTTGTGCTCACTTAAACACATAGGCTAGGCTACATACTGATTACCACTAATTCAGACGTGCAATTAACGAAACAGGATGCATACACAACACTTGTGTTACTGTATTAGGGACGCAAACACTGATATTGTGTCCATTAATATATAAACATATACATTATCATATCATCATCAGTATATACCCCATTTCCTCTTTTAGCTCCAGCGGCAGAAAATAGAGTAGCCTACATAAAGTAAAGACAGTATATACCCATGAAATGGGTCACGCACAAAATTACTCCCATTTCAAGCCTACAAAATTCTCAGCTCCACCTCACGACTTCTTGCATCTACGAAGTAGGCCCCTTCACTTAACCTTGGACTATGGACTTTGGTTGCCAGCCCTAACGTACACACCTCCTTGTGAAACTTTTAACTCTTAACTATCATGTACCAGTTTTTTTGCTTCATTCATACATATTCCACGCTTTCTTACGCAGTCACTATATTGTGCTATCTTCTCCTTGGTCTTCCCCATCTTCTCTGCCGTTCAGACTCACTCTCATAGTCTACACATTTTTCACTACTCTTGTATTATCCATTCTTTCCACATGCCCATACCAATTCATAACACCTTCCTTCACTCTGATCCAGCGATTTGCTCACATCACACCTTACGCCATTTTAGTATTTTTCACCCTGTTATTTCTTCGGATGTTACACACACTTCTCAGTATGTCCATCTCTATACTGCTTTTACTCTCAATTTTTCACATTCAAGCTACTACAAGGCCCATACCAAAGTGTTATTGGTCCTTGCTTTCAGTAACCATTCTACTATATACAAACATATAAAGACATATACGAATTTACATCAACAACATGAACGTAAGTTGATGATGATTTTATGCATGTAGGTTACTGCATAAATAATTTATACTGTACACTGACATAGCAATACCAGACTATATTATCACACTTGCTATCTGGCCATCTGTTTCGGGTTAATTAATCTCTCTCTCTCTCTCTCTCTCTCTCTCTCTCTCTCTCTCTCTCTCTCTCTCTCTCTCTCTCTCTCTCTCTCTCTCTCTCTCTTTTGTGTTTTTAAGTTTCTGCTTTTATATAATATTTCTTATTTTGCATAGCCTATTCTTCAAAATCTTGAAAACCTTGCATGTATTCAATATTATTGTCCAATTTTCTTACATTTTTAGTAACATGCATACCGGTAGTTCAGTTACTATTATATGGACTTAGACTTAGGGCAATTTATTAAGGATCTATGAATTTTTTTGCCATCTTGGATTCTAACTTTTTACTCGTAGTACTTTGATAATAGCTTAGTCTATATAACTACCAGCCTAGATAGTCATACACCATCATTCATGTTGCCATACAACTTCATACACCCTCATTCGTATTACCATGCACAGACATATACCACTCCCTACACCACTACCTTACCCATACTTCCACACCAAGGCAGCTAGGTCACACACACACACACACGATCATAAAGAAAGAGATGCACAGTCAGGCCTCGTCCACACGAAGCCCAAAACATGTCTACTGAGATGTCTGGAACATGCTACATACATCTGTACAAGCCACAAACATGACGGCATACTTGCCGTCCAATTAGCTTCAAAATGTTCCAAACACAGCTTTGATCAAGAATAAAACATTTTAACAGTCCTCACCGCCCAACAGCTGGCAGTGCTCTTCATCATGTCTAGGAGCTGATTCGGGGGTATGACCGTCCAAACGATACGTTTCGAACATGAATGCGAATATGTCCTTAGCAATGTTTACAACATGCATCAAAACAGGTTTCCGTGAAGTGTGCCCGAGCCTTGAACTTACACTCCAAATACCTGCTCTGTTTGGTGGGCTTCCCATCATGCACCTGGGCAATCGTGGACACACACACACACACACACACACACATACGAGTAGCTGATATGTCACATTCTTTACCACCTGAATTTCTTATCCTCGCCTTTCCGTATCTCCCACTCTCTTCGACTGACGGGACTTACGATATTAAGTGGTAAGTAACATTTCAAGATTAGGCTATCGCTCGGAGTGTTGAGAGAGAGAGAGAGAGAGAGAGAGAGAGAGAGAGAGAGAGAGAGAGAGAGAGAGAGAGAGAGAGAGAGAGAGAGAGAGAGAGAGAGTTACAAGGAGTTACAAGGAAAAGAAGTACCTAGGGGACCTTACGATCCATACAAAGAGGGTACCTGTGGGTTTAGTTGCGCAAGTAGGCGACCATCCTCGAATGTGTCATGTGAAACCATCAAGGAACACTCGCACGACGGCTTAAACACCTAGACGGTGATTTAAGGCTTTGTCTAATCTGGACTTGAACTGATCCACAGAGTTGCTGTTGACTACATCAGCAGGAAGCGCGTTCCATGTACTGCAGATGCTGTATGTAAAGAATTTACCACACAGATCACGGTTGTAACGCTTCAGTTCAAGTTTGTAGCCATGATTCCTGGTTGTGCCCTCACTGAGTTGGAAAATGTCCCTGTAGTCTACATTGTCAAAGCCTCGTAGTATTTTAAACACTTCGATAAGCTGACCACGCAGTCTCCGGGTTTCCAAAGAGAACAGGTCGAGTTCTACCAACCGATCTTTATAGCTCTTGTGTCTAAGAGAGGGTATAAGTTTGGTTGCCCTGGCTTGCACTCGTTCCAATCTCGCGATATCCTAATACACTATGTATTAAGTTTGTCAAAGAGAGAGAGAGAGAGAGAGAGAGAGAGAGAGAGAGAGAGAGAGAGAGAGAGAGAGAGAGAGAGAGAGAGAGAGAGAGAGAGAGAGAGAGAGAGAGAGAGAGAGATCGTCTGTATTAAGTATATCAAAGAGAGAGAGAGAGAGAGAGAGAGAGAGAGAGAGAGAGAGAGAGAGAGAGAGAGAGAGAGAGAGAGAGAGAGAGAGAGAGAGAGAGAGAGAGAGAGAGAGAGAGAGAGAGAGAGAGAGAGAGAGAGAGAGAGAAATATCGTCTGTATTAATTATTTTAAAGAGGGAGAGAGAGAGAGAGAGAGGAAATACAACTATTAGTAAAAACATTCTCTTATCAGCAAGTAAAACGCTTAATCCACCACTGACAGCTTTGGTGGAGGGGGTGAAATCTGTGTGATTGTATGTGATATTTCGTGGACGTGTCGGTATTATTTAAGGGCGAGGTTCTCTTGTTGGTAAATTGAAAGGTCTCTGATTCCTCCAAACTATGCCACGAAACAGATCCCTAATTAAAGTAACATTAAGGGCGTCTGTGTCCTGATATAGTTAGGAGGAATCAGTAGCCTTTCAATTTGCTAACAAGAGGGCGAGATTCTCCATATGCATCTGTGCAGGGGAATAGAGAAAACATGTAAACAATGCCATATTCCTTCTTTACCTTGACTAATTTCCTTCGTTTCCTTTTATTTTCAGGTGAGTGACTTGAGTTCCAGTCTGCCACGTGCACCTTACCGATCGTCACTGGACCACTACGGTAATGTGTGTGTGTGTGTGTGTGTGTGTGTGTGTGTGGCAGAATTATTACAATACAGTATAATAACGTATTATTTGGGTGAGCGTGCCACGTATATTATGTAAGTCTATGTAACATATATAACACACAAATATCTCACCCACTCTTATACAATTAGGCTACTCCCACCCACACCCACCACACTAATATATCATTCATATATAATTACACACACACACACACACACACACACACACACACACACACACATACACACACAAATATTTCATTCATATACAAGCTCAAGTTTCATGTGTATTGTTGACAGGGCAGGAATGTGTGGTTTGCTTCACACACACACACACACACACACACACACACACACACACACACACACACACACACACACACACACACACACACTGTCAGGGTTGGTGGAATAGATTGACATCAGAGAGAAAGGGCTAAGGAGAGTTATGAGGCACTAATCTGAATGGGGAATTAGTGTGTACACTATAGCCTTCAGTATGTATAGCTAATAATTGTATAGCTAATAATGATGGTGATAATAATAATGATGGTGGTGGTGGTGGTTTGATAATGTTGGTAGTGGTGACGGTTGTGACTGGTGGTGGTATTGGTGGTTGTGGTGGTAGGCTAGTAGGTCTAGTGTGGGTGGTTGTGTTGATAGTGAGGGTGGTGGTCTTGGTGGTTGTGGTGATATTGGTAGTGGTAGTGACTTTGATTACGGTGGTTGTGATGGTAGTAGTGTGGGTGGTTGTGGTGATATTGAGGGTGATTGTTGTGGTACTACTACTACTACTACTACTAGTAGTAGTAGTAGTAGTAGTAGTAGTAAACACTCCTGCATAGGCTAGTCGTCATCATGCTATCTAACATCTCAGACACCATCAGCACCAGCACTACTACTACGACTACTACTACTACTAATAATAAATTATAATTAATAATAATTATTAACAACAACGATGATAAACCTATATGGGACTCGTTAATTACTGACTAGCCTTTTGTTTGATATATATATTGGTACTTAGATATGAATGAATTAAATCAATGGAATAATTCGGATTGCTATCGACCATTGATAACAGAAAAGAACAAACAGTTTATATTCCATGTATGATTCTGTTGGTGTATTATTGACATAGAGTCAGAGTTCTCGTTGAATGAAAGAAATATCGTACTAAAATGTATTTGTGTCACGCTATATAATTATACTGTTAATGGTCCAGATAATATAATGTTGATACTCCATAACTGATATCACAATAAATCTTACTCTATTGATTCTCTCCCCAAATTATTACCATATTATTATTATTATTATTAAGCATAAACGTCAACACTCCTGCATCAATGTCATCATGCCATCTAACGTCTCAGCACCATCATTAGCACCATCAATCAATGCCATTACTGATATTTATTAAGCATAAACGTCAACACTCCTGCATCAATGTCATCATGCCACATAATTATTATAAACACGATAGTCTAGTCATCACCAACATGAACTTAACCCTTTACCACTACCAACACCACGACAATTACCACCACAACAACCTCCACTACTGCCATTACAACCACCAAGACCATTACCACTACCACCACCAGTCACAGTCACAACCATTATCACCACATCCAACCCCACTATCACCACCACCACCACTACAACCACTACCATTATCACAACCACCATCACCACAACCACCCCAACTACTACCACCACAACCACCTATACCACCACCACAGTTATCACAACCACCTCCACTACTACGACCACAACCACCATATTGAATATGAATGTACAGTACTATAGCGGTACATGCATGTTTTCCCTGCTGGTGCGTGCACAAAATGAGATTGAGCTGTATTGAGAAACATATGCTGAGGCAAGAAAAGATCACCCCCCACATTGGCTATTGCCACAAAAACACTCGTGTAGTGAGGAAAATGAGGTACCGCTTTGATATGCAGAGAGGTATTAAAGAACGAATAATGGCAGTTTGGATTTTGAGGCAAGAGGTGCCAGACTTCCTCCAAAGTTCTTGGTACGTACAGTTGGCCACGGGAATTCTCACACATGCTATATGGAAAGAGAGGTCATTATCCTGGAAGTAAGCCTACTGCAATGAATGGTCTACCAAGTGAATTGGTGACTGCAAAACAACAAACCGAATAAGAAATGTTGTAATGCAGTTACGTACCTGGTAGTCTTACATTATAATTATCAACATGTTGTTAATCGTCGAAAACTCTGGTGTGTGTACAAATTCTTATGTCCAATAATACAGTAGCGTAAGAATTTAAAATAACAGACATCTAAATGAAAATAGCTTTGTTTCTATAATGGTATTCATAATATATAATGGATATATATAATGCCTTGAGTAGGCTACATAAAGTGCCATACTAGTATAGTTGTAGTGTGTCAATCGTAAAAATAATCATACGTCAGCTTTATGTTACAATCATAATTATGAACATTAATACTGTACCGGTACCCAAGATATACTGGAGATGCAAATTGGAAAATGCTATTAGATCACAGGGCATTTCTATATATCAGGACTCGAACTTATTTAAAATCTTTAGCACAATCAGTAATATATAAATGTCAAGGTATCAGCACATCACATAATGTCGGTAGCTTCCTCTACTGCAGACTTGAATAGTGAGGAGGGACGACACGTAGCATCTGACTCCACTGACCCCTATGAGTATCAGTTTATTGGGAAGGTTTGCATTGTGCTGCCCACATAATCCTAGGCTACTTGACAGCGGCCAGCAGGGAATGTAGAAAGGATAATGCTGATATGAGTGTAGTGTATCTTTGATTCATGTATTATTTTTTTAGCTCATTGTATTGTATTGAAAATAACAATTGAAAATGTAGCAACGTCTCGTCTGACAATTAAAATATCTTTGGACTAGCTCCTAAATTATCCATGTATAAAAAGATAAATCAATATAAATTGATGAACAATATATATATATATATATATATATATATATATATATATATATATATATATATATATATATATATATATATATATATATGCACAAGGATATCTATTTCTAATATTATTTCACGTCCTCGGAACAGATTTTTCACAGCTGTATGGAGATTATGATTACACACACACACACACACACACACACACAGATGATTTACGATCTGCCATTGATCTGTAAAGAGAGGGACATTAATGTGTTCCTCTGATGCCATATGCTGGGTGAGTTATATCGAGATAATTAAAGCAGCAAACGAAATTCGGCTATATATTTATATTCTATAATTAGTAAATGAGGTATACAGTTGGTATATGAAGATAATATACTATAAATATTTGCCAATTAGGCTAGTTTGTAAATCCAAGATCAGGTAAATTCTGCATAAATAGGCTACACGAATGTAAACTATCTTTACGATTAAAGATTTTTATTTAATCAGAAGTAAGCATGGATTAAGGAGTAAGTCCGACCCTGGTAAGTATTTAGTGTCATGCTTTTTGCCTTTCTTTCTGGACTACCATACAAAATTGTTTTATTGCTGTTGTTACACAATATTTAAAAAAATAATTATTTCACAATTGGTTAAATATGTGGAGGCCCTCAGGTTGTGAAGGCCCCTGGGCAAGTGCCCTAATTGTCCACTCCTAAATCCGGACCTGCTAAGTTAAGGATGAATGTTCAGTGAGGTTTGTACTACAACACTGATAGACCGTAGAGTGAAAGTTGTTGAAGAGCATATGGACAGAGAGACTCCTAACACCTTATGTATATATATTCTTTATTAACTGTGTGTGAACAACATTGCTGATTTCACAAATTTTGTACAGTCTCATACTTTGAGAGGTAACTAAACAAACCCTTCACAAGACCTTTCACTTTTGTTCTGGGACACTCTGAAATAATTTTATCGGTATATAATTATATACTGTATATATCTTATAGGCTATGTTTGTGTGTTGACTTGTGCGCGCTAATGCTGCTCGGTTGCGGATACGGATGTGAGTGATACTGTACTTTGCAGCACCTTACCCTTACCTTTTATGGCAGGAAATCAGTAGATGTGAAGAGTGTAATTTGACAGTAATCTTTGTAGAGACTTGTAGGTCACGTCACTCATAAGTACAGTCACGAGCATAAGTTTCTTTACCCCCTGGCGAGAGTGAAGTCGAAGTCGTTGTTGGAGATGGACTAGACGAAAAAAAATGTTCCAGTTCATAATACTCGGATGATGCTTCATATGTCTTTAGAGGTGTTCACTTACTTGAATCCAAAACCTTTAACCCCGTCATGATTTAGGCCTACTGACTCCCAGTAATCGTTTGCCTGACCCTTCTCCAACCACGACTTCGACCTCACTCTAGCCAGGGGGGTAAAGAAACTTAAGCTCGTGACTGTACCTAAACCCCTATAAGTAAGGCGTCACACTATGATCGGTACCAGACATAGGCTAACCTACTTTGACACAATTTGTTAAAAGACATGTGGACGATATACGATGCAAAATGTTCGGAGCAGTGCTAAAGCTTCGCCAGGTATAGACTATATGAAATATTTTAATGGCTGTTCCCCAGACCAATTCTTTCCAACAGATGTCGCCCATATAATACGGTACCGTGTTTATGTTTGGTTCCAGATGTTCAGTGAAAATATGTTATTACATAGTTTGGTTTTCGACGTCATTGAAATTTTAAGTTCGCTTTAATAATTATGTGCTCCAGAGCATCTTCATTTCAATTCTTCATCTGTCCTTTATTTTTATCGATTTCCCCCGTGTTCTCTGTCCTCTATCGCTTCCCTTGTTCTACATGGTCTTCCAGGCCAAGCGCGGTCCTCTTTATCAATTAAATTAAAAATCTTTTATTTCCTTGCTGTTAAAAATAATGGATGATTAATTGGATCATGGACAGTATAATATTTGTGTTGCTGTAAGTATGGTTTATAGTTCTGTTGCACCGTAGGGATTGACGAAGAAAATGGGAGATAGCCTATAGGCTATTGGTTGGTTGTGATCGAAGAATGCTGATATACATTCTCCCTTTAACTGTGCTGTCGCCCCACCGAGCGCTTCTTGTAGGTGAGGCGACGATTTAGTAGTGGACGTTCGTGAATTATGGTTCCTTTTATCACTGGCAGTGTCGCAAGAGGATAGAGTTGGTCATGCGGATTCAAAGGTAACTGTTCGCATGGCTGGCATATTGATTGTTCTCCTAGGCTGGGACTCGAGTTCTTTCAAGTGTCATGTCTAAATTCTTGGGTGATTTCTTGGGATTTGTGTCGGTGACAACACTTACAAACTTATGTTCAGTGTGACTGCATACAAGATGCAGTATGCAAGGCAGCGACGGTTCCATGAATGGTGTTGCTGTCTGGTAAAGTGGACCTTGCTGCAGACACTATATTGTGGTGTGGCAGTGCAACATTCTTTGTGGTGATATAAATGTGGAAACTGAGTGAGTTTCTTACAGTGACTAACTAGTTAGGAGTTGCCTCTGTCAGCCCTCATTCATGAACATAACTATTATCCTAGGTGGGTATCTTGGTTTGCCTTGATCTTTCTGTTGTAGGCTAATTAGTTTTTTAAGGATGTCTCGACCATTATATTTTACCTCTTGTGATTCAGTTAGTCAAAACGGCATGCCCCCTCACGGTGTAGAAGCCGACGTATTAGTTTGGGCGAGGAATGTAAATGACGAGGTTTCCACCATGCTGGATAAACTTGGATAGTCTGGAATGGCCTGCTATGCTTTGACAATCGGCAGAGCTGCTTCCAGTTTCTATAGTGATGTGAAAGGCATACCAGTATATGTCATTCCTGTGTAGGCCCCTCACACATAGGCTATACGCTTTTAACTTGCACAATGAAGAGTGATGTTAATCATGTAGTGAGAGTCTTCAAGCTGATATGATATTGGAGACTCGTATGCACGCTTGAATATTTGATTGTTGCACATAATACTTTTGGTATAAGAATCGCATGCTGCTTAGGGCTAAAAAATGGATTGAAAAATCAATATATGATCCCTGATTAACATCGTGTATGAGAATTTTTTAGTCTGATACAAATGACTTTGAGTACGCCACCCCTTCCCATACAGTATTTTCCACTCTTTGTCTTGGGACTGCAAACACGTGGTATATATCAACATTATGTACCGGTACATATGTACATGAGACTTATCTGTATGTACAATCGGCAATAAAAGTTTCGTTACCATCCCTAAAACAGTGTGATGTAATGCTGGTACGCCTGACTTTTTTTTTTTTTTTTTTTTTTTTAATATCTTTCGACACTGGACATAGGCTTCATCAAGCCCGTTACCGTGGCCCAGGTTAACTGCTGCGCTGCTCACACACACACACGTCACGACTTCCGAACTGGTACCCAGCCACAGAGAGAGGGAAGTGAGGGTAATACCCAAATACTGCAGCTGTTATGGTACCAGCGAGGGTGTTTTACGACGTTCGGTGACCTTATAGTTAGTGCCTCAAACTCAAATCGGAAGAGTAAATATTCTCAGGCCCTCACCTGAGAGGATCGATCTCCCGACCTCCAGGTTACGAGTCCAGAACACTAACCACTCGGCCACCTCCCCTTAACTGGTGAGTGTCGTACCTCCGCCACCCTCCGGCCTTTATAAAAGTCCGTGCCCCTGGCCAATGCCCCTCAGTGTGTCATGGGCAGCCAAGTAGGAATGACGTTCTTTCAGCCAGTGTTATATTTTCTGGGTATTTCACGGTTATTCTTGTTCTAAAATACTCAAAACGCATTTCCTTATGCTTAATAATGAATAGTTAAATAGTAAGAGTTCTTTAACACTCAAAATTTAATTGAAAATCAGCTAAACTTTTGATATAAAGAAGTTGACACTGCCGGGGCAATGACAATTCCCGTCCAGCATGTCCCGGATGACACGAGTCACAGCTGCCCAGTGGGTGGAGTACCAACCCTACCGGGCTTACCCATGGTAAAATTAACGTAGGGGTGGTAACGAAACTTTTTTTGCTGACTGTACATGAGACTTATCTGTATTATACAGTATAATGAAAGTAGAGTATTTGGTTCATACAGTCGTTGGGAATCGCTAAGAGTTTCAAATCGTGAAAAATGAGCTGGAGAGGTTTATCAGGAAAGGAAGAAACTGATTATCAATCTCTGAACTCAGTTCAGTAACAGCTTAGTAAGAAATATTTTGATATCCGAATCTCAGTGACTAGCCTGCTAGAGTCCAGATAATATAATAATATAAGAAAGGTAAATACTAGCTGTGACTGTATGCTATTCTAATAAGTGGGTTAGTGAAGGTGAAAGTAAGTATTTGTGATGAGAATAACGTTTTACCATGCAACGTGCTAGTTGGTATATTAGCATGAACCACGTTGACCTACTTACTCTCTCTTGGCAGGTACCGTATTCCCACACTTGCCTCACCACCAACCACTACCTACCACCACTCCTGCCTGTACAGTACCACCACGGCCACTGCTCTCACTACCACCGCTGTCACTATACGTCTATCATTATCAATACTATTACGTACTACCCCCACCATTTCTACCATAGCCGCCACTTCTACTACCATTACTACTGCTAATACTACCACTACTTCTACTGCCACCATTACCACCACCACCACCACCACCACCACTAACATTACCATATATACCACTATCATCACCACAAACACCACCATAATTTTTGTAAGCCATCCATCACCTTCTTGACACGACTGCACCTGATACTGTTGTTACTCACGTCGAAAAGAACCTATACCACACATCTGTCAACATGAACACTACCATCGACCACCATCACCGTCATTACCAACACTACCGTCATTACCAACACTACCGTTTCATTATCAGCTGCTGCTCATATGAATACCGGATATGATTCAGTTCAGTTGTTGCGATTATATAATATACTACTACTACTACTACTACTACCGCCACTACCACTATAATTGTCACTACCCATACCCCTATCTCCATCATCACTGCCACCTCTTCCATCCATCACTCTCCTATCACCACTATTACTACCTCCACCCACTACCACCAGCACTACTACCCTACACCTAAAGTAGCCTACCACTACTACCAACAGCAATACTTTCACGACCACTACTACTACCACCATCATCACTGCCAACACCACCATCATCACTGCCAACACCATAACCACTGTCACCACCATCATCACTGCCAACACCATTACCAATACCAACACCATCACTGCCAACACCACAATCATCACTGCCAACACCATAACATCCGATCACCACTGCCAACACCATAACATCCGATCACCATCACTGCCAACACCATAACATCCACATCACCATCACTACCAACACCATAACTACTACCTTCACTCACGATTCACTCCCTTCATTGATGGGTCAAGGGAAGGGAAGGGAAGGGAAGAAGAGAAGAGAAATGCTGACTCAACTCTCCTGTACAGTCGGCGGCAAAAGTCCTGTCGCCTCATTTGCTTCACCTAGGCACGGGATGTTCATAGACTCGAGATTATTAGGTGTAGAAAACGTGCATATTTCTCGAGCCCATGAACACTGCTTGTCTCGGTGAAGCAGGTGAGGCGACAGGACTTCTGCCGCCGACTGTACACCTGCATCCCGGGTACACACACACACACACACACACACACACACACACACACACACACAGTTTGTCTTGGCCTCCCTTTTCACTCTCTCTAATCGTTCTGACCTACAGTAGCCTATAGGCTATGCGCAGTATATGGTTATGTATAGGGACGGTATATATATCCAGACACTAATTTGTACTTTTTCACGAGAGAGAGAGAGAGAGAGAGAGAGAGAGAGAGAGAGAGAGAGAGAGAGAGAGAGAGAGAGATATACTGACTCCTTGGTGTCAGCCGATTTAATGCGACAAGCGACAGCAAAATGACACGCGTCTGGAATCGGGTAGCAAAAATGAAGTAGGGTAATTAGGAATACGGGAAATGAGGAGGCATGGGGATGGTTGGTTAGGTCATGGTCGAGGAATGGGTTATGTTAGGTTAGGTGATAGGTTGAGTGAGTAATAACGCACCACCACCTAACCCTCCTAAGCATGCACTCTTCCCCCACCACCCACCACCCTCTTTCGCACTCAAGTGTTATTAGGCCTACCAGTCGTGTGTGTGGGTGGCATCTGAGTGTAGTTTTATAAGCAGTCGTCCCACACAAGAGTTTCAAGAGATGGATA
Source organism: Petrolisthes cinctipes (assembly GCA_033782935.1). Lineage (NCBI taxonomy): Eukaryota > Metazoa > Arthropoda > Malacostraca > Decapoda > Porcellanidae > Petrolisthes > Petrolisthes cinctipes. The sequence continues at coordinate 21,332 of JAWQEG010005884.1, read as the reverse complement.
ATGTGAGGTATTCCGCTGCTGTTGCAATGTACAGTCGGCGGCAGAAGTCGTGTCGCCTTACCTGCTTCACCGAGACATGCAGTGTTCATGGACTCGAGAAATACGCACGGTTTCTACACCTAATAATCTCGAGTCTATTAACATCGCGTGCCTCGGTGAAGCAAGTGAGGCGACAGGACTCCTGCTGCCGACTGTACTTTTCTTGGTTGATTTGGGTAATGTTTGGGATATTTGTACTGACTGGTCATGGTTCGATCCCTCCGCTCGCCAAACCGTCAGTTCAGTCGATACAACTCCACTGTGGTCGTTATGAATATTAGTTTGTTACCGGCATTAGTGTGAAGATGTTAGTTCATTATATATCAGTGTGGATAAGAATATATATATTCCATGACAGGCTTTCAACAGAAGGGAAGTCACTATTTCAAACACAGCGGAGAGAGAGAGAGAGAGAGAGAGAGAGAGAGAGAGAGAGAGAGAGAGAATATAGGAATAAGGAGAACGGGAGAGTAAGAGCGAGGAAGAGGGTGGGGGAGTAAGGAGAGAACGAAGAAAGAGTAGAGATGTAAGGAAGAAGGTTGAATGATTGATTGATATTAGGCGCCACAACAGAGAGGTCATAATTATAGCACCAGAAAAATGTGATCTTTATGAATGAATCACTGTGAACCCAGAGCCAATATAAAGTGAAACGTGATTGGCTGAACTTTGAGTGGTGGTGAAAATGTTGCCATATACAGCCATATCTTTCTTGCACTTTCTACTTGCTCAACTGTACACTCGCAATCCAAAATATGTATCCATGTTTGCTGCGAATAGCCTGATCGAGTATTACGCGAGCTCAAGCAAATATGAAACAGGATAAGCGTGTAATTGGTTCACAAGTATGTCAAATGATTCGAAACTTCAACAAGACCTGGATATAAATTTTGGATTGCGAGTGTACTGTACATCCGTATCAATTCTCGAACATTTGTAGTTAGCCTATAGTGAGGTTAAGGTGGTAATTCTTTTTTGGTACATTGGAGTGCCTTGATTATTCCTCCAAAGTATGCTAGGAAACAGGAACAGAAGAGCAAAAATTATGGTGTTCTGTTGCTTGGAATAGTTTGGAGGATTCAGTTGCTCCAGAATTATCAACATAAAACTACTTCCCCCTTAAAGGGCACCAGTTATAACTCACCTCAACACGTTTATAAAGTATTCAATTGTTAATGCGTCCTTTAATTTGTAATCATGATGTAGGCCTAATAAGTACTCAAAAATATTATAGGATTAGGCCTGTGAGTGCAAATGTGCAAGATTTATTTCTAACTTGTGAATTTATACGATCAATTATTACATCTATGGAGTGTATTTGAAGGGCAGGGAATGAGATTAAACGTATTTGCAGGAGGGAGTGTTTAGTTGTATAATAAAGAAATATAATGAATCTTTCTTGTACCCATTCCTTTTGCCTTGCCATTAGGCTATACGGGCAGAAAGCAACAGTGTGGAGGGGATTATGGATAAGGGGAGGCGGGAGAGAAAAGGATAAGACGGGAGTAAATGAAGGAAAATGAGGGGTAGAGAGAAGGACAAAGAGGGAGCGAGTAGGATCAGGAGGGAGGGAAAACGATTACGAGGGAGGGAAAAGGATAAGGAATACAAAGGAAGTACAGGCAACAGGAGGTCCATAGTGACCTTTTACTAGGTTACCTGTTTAACTATGCTAATCTAGACCACGTGTTGAAGGAAAGGATAGCAAAGGACAAGGCTCCTCCCCACCCACCACTCCCACCGGATATTCCTGTTGGAAAAACGGATAGAAAATAACACCTTGCTTGTTATAAAGAATGCACAAGGAAATTTTATAGGCATGTAGGGAAAGTGGTTGAAGTCTGATTCTAACATCTACAGTACTCACTACTATATGTGAAAAAAAAAACAATAAAACATATTAAAACCCATTTTCTTGAAAATATTTATCGAGGCGATTTTTAAATGTTTCTACTGTATTCGCTGCTACTACAGATGCCGGGAGTTTATTCCAATAGTTTACGACTCTGATGTTGAAAAAGTTCTTTCGCTGTTCTGTGTTAAAACGTTGTCCTTTTAATTTATAACCGTTATTTCTCGTACCGGACTGGGGACAGAGCTGGAATAAATTTTCATAGTTAATTTTATCAAAGTTCTTAAGGATTTTAAAAGTTTCGATGAGGTCCCCACGTGTTCTACGTTTTTCTAGAGAAAACATGTTGAGCTTTATTAATCTTTCCTCGTATGTCAAATTACGAATGCCAGGGATAATTTTAGTTGCTCTTCTTTGTACGCTTTCCAACCTTTTAGCATCTTTAATATAACAAGGGGACCATAATTGAACTGAGTATTCTAAGTGTGGTCTAACAAGAAATGTATATAAGCGTGTTATTACTTCTGGTGACTCATATTTAAAATTCCGAGCAATAAAGCCTAAAACTACATTTGCTTTTTTACTTTCTGCCAAACACTGCGCACTCGTCTTTAGATCGCTACTAATTATGACACCTAAATCCTTTTCCTCTTTTACTTCTGCAAGATTTCTACTTTGTAATCTATAATTATGTCTCAGGTTGTTATTACCTAATGCATCACCTTACATTTATCCCCATTAAACTTCAACAACCATTTATCGCTCCATTCTGACAGTGTACTTAGGTCGCTCTGAATGGCTTCACAGTCTTCGACGCTTTTTGCAGTACCCCCAATTTTTGTATCATCGGCAAATTTGGATATTTTCGAGATAAGTCCGCATTCTAAGTCGTTTGTATATATTAAAAATAGTGTTGGACCTAACACTGATCCCTGTGGCACCCCACTTACAACATCCAGCCAGTCTGATGCTTCCCCATTAATTACGACTCGTTGCCGGCGGTTTGATAGCCAATCTCCAATCCATGTGCACAACTGTTCCCCCAAGCCATGTTGTTTTAACTTTAATAGTAGTCGCTTGTGTGGTACTGTGTCACACACTTTCTGAAAGTAATATCAGTTGGCATTTTTTCGTCTGCATTACAGTTTATATATAGTTAAAAAACTCGAGTAAATTTGTTAAACAAGATCTGTTGTTACGGAAACCGTGTTGAGAGTCCAGAATTAAGTTCTTCTCATCTAGATGTGATACTATTTTATCTCTCAAAAATTTTTCAAATATTTTTATTATAACAGATGTTAAGCTTATTGGGCGGTAGTTTCCGGCGTGACTTTTATTACCTTTCTTAAATATAGGAGTTACATTGGCTTTTTTCCAAAGGGCTGGCACTTTACATTTGCTTAGTGACCTATTAAATATTATTTTTAAAGGTTGTACAACTTCTCTATGACATTCACGTAATAGTCTGGGGGACACTTCGTCACATCCTACACTTTTAAAAGGAAGGAGAGAGTAGGATCAGGAGGGAGGGAAAAGGATAAGGAAGGAGAGAGTAAGATAAGGAGGGAGGGAAAGGGATAAGGAGAGAAGAGGGATAAGGAGGGAGGGAGTAGGATAAGGAGGGAAAGAGAAGGATAAGGAAGGAGAGAGTAGGATAAGGAGGGAGCGAGCGGGATAAGGAAGGAGGGAAAAGGATAAGGAAGGAGAGAGTAGAATGAGGAGGGAGGGAGAAGGAGGAGAATGCAAAAAAACAAAGAAAAATGAGGGGTAGAGAGAAGGATAAGGAAGGAGAAAACGAAGAAAAATGCGGGATAGTGAGAAGGATAAGGAAGTGGCAAACGAAGAATAATACGGGATAGCAAGAATGATTTGTAAGGAAGAGAGAAGGAAAAAGCAGAATAGAAATGAAAATAAAAACAGCGCGGTAGTGAGGAGGAAAATGCGTGAGAGAGAAGAAAGGAGTGAGCTCGATGCAAGGCGTATTGGAAGAGGAATCCGTTTTTATATTATTATTTTTTTTTATGACCACGACTGAACGTACAATATGTCAGGTTAGTCTAGTATATACCGTACATTACAGTACACTTAAGTATATTTTTATTTATGACCACGACTGTACGTACAACATTTCAGGTTAGTCCAGTATACACATTGCAGTAAAGTATGTGCGAGTATAGGACGAATGAGTTTTATTTATGACCACAGCTGTATGCCATGCTCGTACAGTATACATACATACATATTACTAGTCGAGTGAGTCGAGCGAAGTATGTGAACCAGGACCTTCCACCAATACCATCATAGGTTAGACTATACCGGTACTGTATTATTGAAGGTATATAATTCACCCTGGCAGGTCTCTTAATACGATCGACGGTTGCCAGTTTAGCTTACACACACACACACACACACACACACACACACACACACACACACACACACACACGTATGGTACTCAATAAAAATGTGTGCGTTCCCATGGCCTGACTTACACATGGCTGAAGCAGGCATGTTTTTAATTTGCGTGTGTGTGTGTGTGTGTGTGTGTGTGTGTGTGTGTAAGAGAGAGAGAGAGAGAGAGAGAGAGAGAGAGAGAGAGAGAGAGAGAGAGAGAGAGAGAGAGAGTAAAAGAAGTAGCAGTCCTTGAATGGAGGGTGACGACGCAGCCTTGAAGTCCTCCCTCAGTTTTAAGTATGGGAGTCTAAAATGTGGTGGTTGGTGAAATGACAAAGGACCGTGTGAAGTGAAGCTAGATAGAGGCAAGAACCTGAGCAAAATGAGTACGGTACAGTACTAGTATAGTCACACACACACACGAGAGATCGATGGTTAAGGGACCCTGTGATGTAGTCAGAAATTTGAAGATAAGTGAGTCCTTCATATACTATCACGAGACACCACCGATAAGGAAGGAGTTTGTTTCGTGGCATGGTTAGGTGAAATCAGAAGCCTCCATTTTTTATACACGATCACAGGGTCCTTAAGCTAAAACAATACAGTATAACAAAAGTAATTATAAGCCGAAGATAAAATGAGACAAGCAACTAGTAATAATTGAAGTAGAAGCCGCCTGTAGGGACAAGGAATCAAGCCAAATATTTTTTAGGGGAGATTCTTTACCTGGTGAATTGGAAGGTCTCTGATTCCTTCACTATAAACAGATCCCCTATTAGTACCATTGAGGGCTTCTGTTTTCTGAGGTAGTTAGGAGGAATCAGTAGCCTCCCAATTTGCCAAAAACAAGACAGTCTCCTTAAGGGGATTCAGGACAAACGAGCAGTCTAATGGGTCACTGAATTTCACACGCAGTAAGCAAGTGTTAAGCATTAATGATGAACATTTTAGCCTATGCAAGCAGGGGCACCAGTTGAAGAAGAAAACGAAGTAGGAAAAAAAAATAGGAATGAAAAGAGGATTGGTTGAAGAGATGATAAGCTGTGTTGGTTCACTGTCCACCAACAACAAACCGACATGGAATTGGTCATAATACTGGCAAGGAGCACAATTTTGTTTGAGGATTAAGGACCCTGTGATCGTGTACGAGATTTGCTGGCCTCTGATTCCTCCTAACTATACCTCGAAACAAGTTCCTTCCATATAAGTGGTGTTTCGTGGCAATATATGAAGGACTCGTTTACCTCCAATTTTCTGATTACACGGTTCCCTTAAACTTAAAGGCTCCGAGTTATTCACCCCTTATGTAGAGTGATAGGGAATACTTTCTCTTGGTGACATCGGCAAGAGTACGGTAGCCTAATCAGTAACCATCAGATGTTCTTCGACAACACTGGATCCATTGAAAGACCCTGTGATTGTGTATGAAAATTGAAGGCTTCTTATTCCACCAGACAATGCCACGAAACAAGCTCCTTCCGTATAGGTGTTGTTTCGTGGCAATATTTGAAGGCCTCATTTATCTCCATATTTCTGACTACATCACAAGGTCCCTTAATTAAAGGAACGAAGGTAAAATAAACAAAAGGACAGAGACAACACATGAACGCCCGCAGCGATAGTATAGGAAAGAAAAAGCAGTCAGACTAGTGAAGCAGGTAGGTAGTCTGGACCGTAAAGAGACATGCAGGTATTGCGCAACCATACCTTGAATACAGATGAGGCAGGACACAAACAAATAATATCATAATTTAAACAATGATACGGAAAAGGATAACATACAAATGGGTAAGAAGACTATACAGTAAATATTATTATAGAGTGTGTTTTATATTTTTTAATCTTCGCGAAAATATATACACCTATTCCCTCTTTTAAGTAACCTAACCATATTAGATACACTTTTCGCATACTTTCCAGTATTTATAAGTTGCAGATAAGAATGAAAAACCTCGAAAAATGGTGCGGAACTATACCTATTGATCTCTGGAATATTGGTTCATAATTTTCACTCTCACCAGTTCACTTTCATGCCCCCGATGCAGAACATTTCACCGTGACTGTACATGCACGCCACGTTGATAAGAAATGAAATACAGGCAAATAAGTACGAGTACATTAACCAGAGTGCAAATAATTTTTTTTTTTTTAAGCAAGAAAGCATGCATGTTTAAGTATATATAAGCATGTGTACAAATTGGACAAGTTTGCGAGCAGAACAAAGAGGTAGAAACACAGAATACAAGATATTAAGCAATGGAAAAAAGAAATATCATGCATTGTAAGCAAGGAAAAATAAATGCATCAATAAAGTCAGCATTGGAATATTAGCCTGTTTTTATTTTTTTTATTAGCAAGTTACACACGGAAACAAGGAATCCTGTAGGAAAATTTGACAGGGAAGCAAAAACTCAGTTAGAAAACACAAACAGAACAGAACGAGCAACCAATCAACTGTGAAAGCAAAGGCAAGAAGTCCTTGCGGAAGTGTGCCAGTCAAATAATCAAGAAAATGCGGTGAAAACATTGTGCAAGTAAACCTGACAAACAAACCCACCAAGCAGAGAAGCAGAGTCAGTGGAGCAGATCGCACCCATTGAAACCACTTAGGAGCCATCCAGTGCACTTATGTGAGGCCCTCTGTTCCCTGAGAGGTGTTGAAACAGTGAAAGGATAATGTTTGCTTTAAACATAGCAATTTTGAAGTGCGTTATATATATATATCGGATAGGCTACTTGAATGTATATATAGATACCGTTTAAGTAGTCATAGTGATTGCAGTATATTCTAACCTGGCATAATGGGAGATAAGATTCCCAGGCGTCTCACGGGGACTTCAGCGGGAACATCTTATTGTTTAAACTGTTTCGATTCTCACTGACAATAGATGGAAGAGTTTTTAAAGGCACATTAATGAATCAATGAGAGAATGAATCAGTAATAAAGACGTAAATGATTAAATACTCCAAGTGTTGTATTGGTAAGGAATTGTTTATCTGTTTGTTAATAACTTATTCCGTGAATAAATGTTCAATAACGTAGTACCTGTAAGTGAAGAAATATCCTTTTAGTTCTCCTGGTTACATGTGGAACTACTGTATAAAGTATGTAGATGAGAACAAGAACTGATAATCCAATAATGAGACAAGGAGACTACCTGCTCACTGTTAAGTCACCATGCACGTTTCAACTGACAGTCAGAATGTAAAAAGTAGTTTAGGCCTAATACAGTTCAGTTTGAGCGTGTATTTGGGTGTTTTGGACTGCTGACCAAGCCTTAAATCTGGACTGTAAACTGGATCATGATCTCATATATAGTATGTTTATTTCAATTATGGAAATAATATATAGTCCCGTAGTAAACTATCAACTGAATCCCTGCGAACTCTGCTTACTGTATAGCCTAGGACAGTGTTATTCACTAATTTTTTCACGAGAGCCAAAAGTTCAGGACATATTCAGAGTGAGAGCCGCATAAGCCATAAACCACATGGATAAGCAGAAAAAAATATATATAGGAACTAAATTATATATTTTTGTGGGTTTCCATAACCACAGATTTATAGAACAAGACTAGTAACGATATATTATTAATAAATTATATACTGAAATTCTTGACTTTAATAATAAAAAAAAACACCTTCATTTAATGTTTCTCCTTTTCTCTTTGTGTTGAATAATTATGAAAAGTAAAGAATTGCCAGGGCCACTAGGCCTATTCCCATTAGCAATTTTATTAAATGATACATCTGATACGGCATAGTGATCCAATTTATATCTAATACTTTGGACATTTTCTCTGATCACTGATGATTTTCTTTTTCTCTCTCTCTCTTGGGAGCCGCCACTGAGGTCATTGCGAGCCGCCACTGGCTCGCGAGCCGCACAATGAAGACCCCTGGCCTAGGACTAGGTGATGTCCGGCAAGATGTTTCTCTACAGAAATAATACTCTCAGATAATAGTCAGTTAGCCAATCTCAATCCATCCACCAAATTTGCTTCGATTTCAGTTTCCTGGTGCAATAATATACACCATCAATCTCTATTTAGAGGTATTTTATCAGACGCCATCTGGATGTCCTGGATGTACAGTATATTACGATTGTCCAGTTATTACGAAACATTTGGAATTGGATCTGTGCTTCCTGGTGTTGAGAAGGCTGGTGGCACAGTTGCCTGACGAAGTTCGTTAAGGCCTAACAGGTGTAGGGTAGAGTCACAGATCCGGTACTTATGTGAAGTATGAAATTCATCAATATATGTTCAGTATTTCTAATATAATCAACACCCATGCAACTGTAACAACACTCAGTTAAATGTTTTCCTTGCAAGTGGAAAAATACAGGCCGGATTTAACGGACTTCGTCAGGCAACTGTACGTAATATTACAGATGGATGGAACGAAATAACCGAGCTGAACAAGATGGAGACCACGCTAGGCTGAACATGACTAAACACTTGAAGATCTTTTCAGCCAAAGTGCAGGTGGTTGGCAAAGCAGTGGATGTTGCTCTGTAAGACTGTAACATCTGCTGTCGTTTTAAGAAGGTTGTTTTTATGTTAAAAATATAACTCCATCGTGATAATCATAAGATATCGTAAGTAATAGCTATATTTTTAATAAAAATTAAAAACTTGTCTTCTCCCAGTTGCCAGGTTACTACACCTCTTCTTTTTCCATTTCATATTATAGCCTATTTACCAGAGCACCTTAGCTTTAACCCTCCTCTTCACCCTTCCACTTCCTCAGGTTACCTCCTATACATACTCCCTGCAGCAACAATAATTTACGCTACCTATTATGTACAGAAATTGTGGGACATGGTTGTCATCAATTCTCACTTCCATCAGCTCCCAGCACTTGCTGCTTACTGAGCGAAAACAGCCCGTAAAATAGCCAATAGCCCCAATTGAGTCACGTTTGCCAGGCTTGTTACTCAGAAGTGGTGTGTGTGTGTGTGTGTAATGGGTGTGTTTAATGATTTGTGTGATTGGTGTGAGTCAAGAGGTTTGTGGGTAAGTAAAAGTGATATTTATGTCTGCCTGATATCTAATGGGTGTGTGTGTGTGTGCGTGTGTGATCGGACATAAACAAGTGTTTCATGCACCATTACCATTTGTATGAAAACGTTCATTCGTTACGGGATCAATAGGAAGAATGAATAAATTAGATGTGGGCCAAGGTACAGTAAGGGGCAAGAGTTGTATCTCCTATCAATGATGAACTGGTTTAATCACCGTTATCGATCGTCGAGAAATTGCCCACATAACACAAGGTAAAATAGCAATATTATAGAATCCTATCCTGCCGATCGGACAAGACGGCTGCTTCCACTCGTGTACTAACCAGGCTTTTGATTATCAGTAGTGTATGTCAACTTTATATACATATGCTTTGTTTACGTTGTTTTTCCTTCACGAAATTCGTGCCAACGTCTTGCCTGAGGGGGTGTTTACTTTCATGATTGACTGTCAACCTCACGACTAGGATGCATCTGTGATTCATTTCATGATATAGAATTTCCATGGGTAGGACTAGTGAAGAACACTTGTGTAGCTACGTTACAACCCCCCATATTCACTCCTTGACTCACTCACCCACTGCTATACAGCCTAAAGGTCGCTCAGATCAATACCAGAATGGATCCACCTTTCGTCTAATCCGGTGATCCGTCAAATTTTTTTAACATTATCTAAGCCCAAAGCAGTCTAAATATATGGCATGCTTGTAGTTAAATAATTCAGAAATACTTCCTAAACGATACTGAATAAGTATAGGTCTATATTTCCTTCGATGAAATAGGTGAATGATAACACTTCAGAGTTAAACTTACCGTAAACTAAAGAGAGACGCTGTAATTTCATTGAGAGAAATTACCCACTAAGTTGTAAAGATTAAAGACTGTACTGTACCCTATATCCATAAGTAAAATTTTCTGGGTAGAGTTTACCCCTCACTATTCCTACCTCGGTACTAATTGTACTAATTATAAATAATAACATAGTGAGTGCTACACAGGGATATTTATCCCTTACTTCTAACAAGGCTAATATATATATATATTCTATACTGTATTATAAAGTATGAAGTAAATTATGTTGAGCGCTATACTATAACATCATAAGTATACAGTGAGCGTTGGAGTACTTCGGATCATAGTTTATAGCTTCGTAGAAGGCTGTGTGTGTGTGTGTGTGTTTGTGTGTGAATAAATGTTGTGTATGCGGGTTTATGTATATGATGTAGTGTACGTAATGTTATGTGGGTACATTATTCATGTGGGCTGGCTTTTTATCTGTCATGGGTGGTTGTGTGTAGCTACATGTGTACCCGTAGGAATGTTTGTTTATTAGCCTGTGTTTGTGTAATTTTTATATATCACTATGGTTTGTTTTTTTATGGACTACAATAACGAGGGTTACTTGCCCATTCGGGGTTGTGCCGGAAAGGATTTGGGAGATCATCACTTGTTCGTTGCCTTATAAAGTCTACAAGAGTCTGGAGAAAGGAGGTTGTATGAATGGGAGAAACGCCTGTAGAATATACTATATGGAAGGTCCTTGTGTTGTTTACTCGGTAATATGAAGAAGGAACCTCCTGACGTGCTAATCTGGGGTTGGACACATAAACAATACCCTTGGGTGGACACTGATGATCTCCTACTGTGTGGCTGTGAGTGGGAAAGTGGACACAGTTTACGAGTACACTGGGGATCAAAAAGTCTGTCCTGATCTAAGGCACAATCTCTGCCAACTGAAATGATTTGGGAGGAGTGGAATACGAGTTGGTAGAGATTCGTGATGTGTCTCGGATCAGGGCAATATTATTAACCCCCAGTGTACTGTACCATAGAATAGGCAGGAGTAGTGAAATTAGCGGCTGAAGAAAGGAAATTATCTTTCGACTGAAATATGTAGGATGAAGTAGAAGGGGCAGTATTTATGAGGCCCCCAGCCACTCCTTTTCAGTTCTTCAGTTGTCCCTCTTTCCTTTCTATTTCCTTCCTGCTTGCTTACTAGCCTCTCTATCACCTTTGGCTCTATATGACCTCGCTGTTGCGGTGCCTATTATCGATCAATCGTTAATCGTATTGATGAGGCGAAGAGATTTCCTCCCGGTGACAGTTTCCAGATGTCAGCTCTAGTGGTCAGATTTTGGGACCACTGATTACTCCAAATTATAACAGGAAACGGGCGACCTCAGTGTTTCTTATGGGGGATCTGTTTTGTGGCATAGTTTAGAATAATCAGTAGCCCACCAATTTGCGGAAGAGAGATGACCCCCTTAAAGGCCCCTTCTTTAACCCCGCTACGAAGTATTGTACAAAGTTAATTGGAAATGTTTAGATGTACGAATCCTGTGTGACAAGTCTGAGAATGCAAAGAGCCTCGTTGCATGGATGGGTGTGGCAGGTATATAGCCAAGGGGTCAGCCAGAGGTCAGACCTTTTTCTGTACAATATAATGAAATATTGCTGCACTTTACTTAATTACTGCTGTTAGAATAATTACACATAAGGTATCTTACTCTTTCTGAACGATGACGCATAGGGACCCAGTTTATATAATACGATATAAATACGCTCGTGCTTGGGTGACACACATGTTAGCGTATGTTTTTAATATTTTTTGATACTCCAGGGATTCAGACTTGTGTAATTGTGTTGCTACTTCATTATTGATTAATTTAACTGTGGTAATTATAAATATATGTTTGGTGTTCGGTTATTTCAGTCCTGTTAACCTCACTGATAACTTCATCCTGAGTGGCGAACACGTGTTAAATATGGTTAATTATCGTGTGTTGTATTTGGTGTGTGTGTGTGTGTGTGTGTGTGTGTGTGTGTGTGTGTGTGTGTGTGTGTGCACTTCCACTTCCGTGTGCTTGCGTGTGTTGTTGGTTGTGCATAATGAGAAGGGTCAGGTGTGTTGTGTACCATACCGATGGGTTTGATGTTGTTGTGCTTACCATGGCAACAACAATTCTAGGTAGTGATCAGGTGCCATTTATTCCGAGCACCGTAGCCATCACAGCCAAGTGCCTCTGTCAGTCTTTCTGTCCTTTGATGGTTTATACTCATATTGATTCCATATAATATTAATACTTGGTGGGGGAAGGACGTTTGTCATACTCAATTAATTAATATGCTGTACACTTATATGGAACCTTGTAGCTGCACCCACATAGCCTATATACATTCGGAACATGAATATATTTTTCAATTATAACATATCTTCAGAACATATGTATATATTTCTCTACTATAACTTAAGGAATTGTCTGATGTTTGTCACAGTGTAATACATAAGTTTTATCCCGTTGTAGATAATTGTTTTTAGAATTTTCTCCTTCACTTGCATGTAGTAAATTCCTCTGGATACGAAAAACTGTCTGGCATTAAGTAGAGGAAATTGTAAAATTCCATTAATTTGTTAGATGAATACCATATGTTTTGACCGACACTGTACGGTTCAGGCAATTACTGTATAGTAGCTAATATATCTTCTCTTTGTTTCAGGTAAGAACACGAGTCCGAGGTAACGAATGGTGTGTCACCTTTATAGACGGTAAAACTTTCTATGTATTTCAGTAAGTTTTGTTTCTCTTTGTCTTTAGAACCCTTTTGTATTTTATTACCACTTACTGCATCTGTTATTTTCTAATGTAATCAATCATCAGTCAAGTTACTTGCGTTAGGATTTATAGCAAAATCTTTAATTGTAGGTTATTATTATAATTTTCTGGGACCCCTTTCAAGTGTCTTTTGCATATCTAGTAAGCCGGTGCTCTACCTAACTTTTGCTATTTTCTGTATATAATAGTGATACATTTGTCAAAATACCAGAACGATACATATTATATTCTTTCTGATTTCATATTGTGTATTGTTCTTTAGTTTTATCATGTTCGATGTACGCTAAGAAAAAATATGTCTGAAATTAGTTGATAGAGCATTATTATACATGCAGGTACTGACGTCATACTAATGCAGCGGTAATTTCCCGGACAACTTCCCACTTTAAGAGTTGTTGTGATCGTATATGGAAGTAGGTGACTCTTGATTCCTACTGACGATGCCATGAAACAAGCTCCTTCAATACAGGTGGTGTTTCGCAGCAATGTTTGAAGGGCTCACTAACCTCCAATTTTCTAAATACATCACGTGGTTTTTCAGTAAAGGGGGAAAAACCTCTCTTTGGCAACTGGAAGGTTAATTAATACTGCAAACTATGTCATGAAGCAGATCCCTTATAAGGAACAATGAATCATATATGTCGTGGGGTAATTTGGAGGAATCTGTAGCCCTACATTTTACTACTAAAGAAGTTCGACCCTAAATGATGATAACCTTGAGTATAGCCTACACCTACAACCACAGTGTAAATACAAAAACACCTCGCCAGGCTATAGAATGTGGACACTTGTCTGTCTCTCTACTCTCTTCTGTCCCTTCCCTTCTTCCCCTCAGATTCGATCGTTTAATTAAGTGGTGTGTGTGTTTAATATTCTTTTGGTACAGTCACGGTCAAAAGTCCAGCATCGGGTGCTTGAAAGTAGTGAGCCATGAGAGTGAATCTTTGTCTTGAACCAATATTACAGCTGTAGTTTCGCTGCACCAATTTTCGAGGCCGTTTCATTCGAAGGTGTTTCAGGACTGTTGACCGTGATTGTACATTATCTTAGTGCGTCTAATTCCTTTAAAGTATCCCTGGGAACAAATAGGACCGGATTAGCTAAAAAAAAAAAAAAAAATGCTTCGAGTTAAACCATTGTATTCAAAGTCTTGTATGCAAATTCTGCTATTGTATTCAAACGCTTATAATCAAACTTTTTACTCTTGTATTCAGTCTACTCGTATTCAAACTCTGCATTTATATTTAGGCTCTTTTATTCAAACTCTACTCTTGTATTCAAACTCTACTCTTGTATTCAAACTCTACTCCTGTATTCAAACTCCACTCTTATTCAAACTCTTATATTCAAAATCTACGCTTGCATTCAAACTCTACACTCATATTCAAACTCTATACTCATATTCAAATTCTATACTCTTGTATCAAACTCTACTAGAAGAGGGTATTGACAAGGCGAGGTGTGTGTGAAGTAATTAAGGTGCATGTGTAGCCTAATGGAGACAATTGTATAGAACCCAAGGCCAGACGGGGACCATTATTATGAACTGTATACTGGCTCGATCCCTTAATTTAGTTAGGAGAGAAAGGAGCTGGTAAAGGCTATTTTTAAGGACCCTGTGATCGTGTAAGAGAATTGAAGGCTTCTGATTTCTCGTGTCTATACCACAAAACAAGCTCCTTGCATGTAGGTGGTGTTTCGTGGCAATATTTGCAGGACTTGTATACCTCCACTAGACCGACTACATCACAGGGTCCTTCATGGAGATCTTATGGTTAGTTTTATCGCTACAGCCCAAGCGTCCCCTGAGACCAAGAGGTCCAGCTAGTATAGGCTACAGTTTGTAATACTGTAGACGGGGAAGGTGGAGTGACGAGTGGGAAGACTTGCAAAAAAACAAACAAAAAAACAAGTCCTGCTCTTAATTTACGTAGCCTATTCAGATGAAGGGAAGAATATACTGTGCGTGTCGTATCTTACTTTCACATGCACACATACACACGGAAGGAGGGACTTTTGCCAGGGGGGCGTATGTGTATATTGATCATATCAGCAATAACTTAATCTCACTCTGTCCACCTTCACTGTAATTATCAGATGTTATCGTTGTAATTTCTGTTGTTATTGTTAATATTTATAGCGTTTACAATATTGTCATCATCATCTCCTCCTCCTCTATCATCTCTTGTATGCAAATTGAAGACTACTATTTCCTCCAATCTATGTTCCAAAAGGGATCCAATACTCGTATAGGCCTACTTAGATAATTTGTTTCGTGGCATAGTTTGGGGGAATTTTAGCCAATTAGAATACCACCAAAAGAATCAGTCCAATTCATAAACCTCTTTGCCAACAAACCCGATGACCCATCTTAAAGTGACAGTGATGTAGTCAGAAAAATGGAGGTAGCCTAACTGAGTCCTTCAAACATTGCCACGAAACAGCACCTATATGAAGGAGCTGGTTTTATGGCATAGTTAGGTGGAATCAGAAGCCTCCAATTTTCGTACACGATGACAGGGTCCTTAAGGAATGAATTACTTGAAATCCCCACGAAATCTATCTCGGTTACTCTTCCCGAGAATAATGTTTGGTATATTACAATAGATTATTACGGCCTGAACGAGCAGAATAAAAGCATATTGCCCGAAGAGATAAAAAGGCATGGAGTGTTATTAAGGGACCCTGTGATATACCGGGTAGTCAGAAAATTGGAGGTAAGTGAGTCCTTCAAATTTTGCCACGAAACACCACCTTTTGGGAAGGAAGGAGCTTGTTTCGTGGCATGGTCAGGAGGAAGCAGAAGCCACCAATTCTCATACACGATCACAGGGTCATTAACAAATGTCACTGTCGGATTTCTTGATGATTGTGTTCTCACTAAATACCAGATACAATAACAGTAGACACTCGACTCTTATAAGAACAGGACCATGATGAAAATTAATCCAAACTAGACGTACTACAATCAGCAAACAGGGAAGGAACTCATGCCATTCAGAAAGTTAACGAACAGTCTTTTCCTCGTGACTGTTGACAAGTGTGTGCGTGTGTGTTATGTGTCTGACGAAATGTTATAAGTATAATAACATGAATGAATACTGTGATCTGTGTGTGTGTGTGTGTAAGCGATTTTTTTTCAATTGTACAGTTTCTCTTCCCCCCCCCCCACATTTTTTTTTTATATATATAAAAATAATAATAATAAGCTGATATATATGAAAATTGATAACCTAAGTGGATTCTGCAAAAATACTGCCATTTGAATTCAATAAATGAATTTTTTAAGTCGAAAGAATAATAGAACAGATATACGCGGCAAAATATCAAGCTGGAGAGAAGTTTCGACACCAGTCATGTTTCTGGTACAGTCGGCAAAAAAAGTTTCGTTACTACCCCTACGTTAATTTTAACATCGATAACCGCGGCAGGGTTGGTACTCCGCCGTCTGAGCAGCTGTGCCTCTCGGGCCGCGGCAATGACAACTTAACAGAAGGCATTCCCTTTCTTTTTATATCAAAAGTTTAACTGATTTTAAATTAAATTTTGAGTGTTCAAGAACTATTACTATTTAACTATTCATCATTAAATATAAAGAAATACGTTTGAGTATTTTAGAACGAGAATAACCTTGAAATACCCAGAAAAAGTAGCACTGGGTAAAATTACGTCATTCCTACTTGCCTGACCATTAGACACTGAGGGGTCCGGGAGGGTGACGGAGGTATATATGACACTCGCGCCCATGGAGGTAGTATAGGTGGAGGCGCCAGTAGGACCTGATTTGTGAAGCCACCAATCTGTCATTTCCGGCGCCTTCAAGATGACGCATACCTTTGTATGTCAGGTCAGAAGTCCACTTTTACTGAAACATATCTTGGTGTCCGCCATATTGAAGGCGCCAAAAATGACAGTTCGGCGGCTTCACTTTACTCCCCTGGATTAGTGAGCCATGGCGACTCCACCTATACTACCTCCATGCTCGCGCCACACCTGACTCACCAGTCAGGCCTACCAACATTACATCACACTGTTAAAAGGATGGTAACGAAACTTTTTTTGCCGACTGTACATATAGGCTGTATTTCTTCATGTTTACAAAGAGTACAACAATCCACAGATACATCAGGGATAACGTATCATGCATAGTGTACAGAATAGTGTACAAAATGATATAAGAAAATAATTGAATTGGAGTCAGGAGTAGAAAATTGGTATTGATGCTATAGAATGGAACTGAATTCGGTAAAAATATTAAGGGGCCCTTGGGATATGATGTAGTCAGAAAATTGGAGATCAAACGAGTCCTTCAATATTGCCACGAAACACCACCTACTAGGAAGGAGCGTATTTCGTGGCATAAACAGGAGGAATCTGCAGAAGCTTCCAGTTCTCATACACGATCACAGGGTCCTTAAGGGGAGATTCTCTTGTTGGTGAATTGGAGAGCTACTGCTTCCTCCAAACTATGCTAGAAAACAGACGCTCTCAATGGTACTAACAGCAGGTCTGTTTCGTGGCATAGTTTGGAGGAATCACAGGCCTTCCAAATCACCAACAAAAGAATCTCCCCTTAAACATACAGTACCCACACGCACCACCAAGAAATATTGATTCACACAAACCTCCTTTTCCACACTCACCCAGATGTACCCTACCCACAATATTATACCTACGTGTACTCTGGTTGTCGCCCCCCGGAACCCCGATAAGGCGAGCCAATTATATCAAGTGCTGTTATCGGGGTTTGGTGTCAGGACGCCTAGGCGGTCACGTTTCTCATTAACATTTCTCCTCTGTTTCTCTTGCTATCTCCTCTTTCCCTTTCTTGCACACTCTTCTCCATTTATTTTTCTTGCTCTCTGCTGTTTCTCTGTCTGTAGTATTGTTGTTTTCTTGTATATTCCGTTGTTTATTTCTTTGACCTCTACTTTTTTCTCTCTCTTTGGCGTTTATATTTGTTTGTTCGTCTCTCTTTTCCTGTTTGCGTTATGATATGCAATTTTTTCTTCCATTCCAGCTTCCTGTTTCCATTGTTTATATTTCTGACACTTTGTTCTTTCTTCTGTCGCTTTATCCTGTTTTCTGTCATGATTTTCTGTCTCGTGCAATCTCTCGTCTCTTTTGATCTCTTTACCAACCCACTGACGATATTATTATAATTTACGGTTGCGAATATAGCCTAGTTAGAAAGCTTCTTCCTTGTTAGGTATGGTTTCTGTTACAATTTCTTCTAGGCTATTTATATTTTCATTACTTTTGTTTTCTTGTTAAGGGGAGAGTACACATTTGGTGCATTGGAGTGGCTTGATTCCTCTAGACTCTAAAGTATGCCAGGAAACAGGACAAGATGAACAAAAATAATGGTGATCTGTTGCTTGGAATAGTTTGGAGGAATTAGTTGCTCCAGATTTACCAACACTGTACTTCCCCCTTAACTCATTTCCCCCATGTGTGTGTGTGTGTGTGTGTGTGTGTGTGTGTGTGTGTGTTACCCGTATGTATCCCTTTATGTCCACTACCTCGGCAAATTATATATACTTGGTTTCTTTGTTCTTGCTGCCTGTTGTTTCTCTCTATTAGGCTACCTACTGTTGTCGCTCTTCCTACTTGTTTTTCTTTTTGTTCTTCCTATTTCGTGTTTCTTCTGTTTTCTCGTACTTTGTGTTATCTGAAAAAAGGTTATAAGATGAAGGAAGACCTAGGTTGTCCATTCCGAAGTCTTAAAGATTATAACGACATTATTTTGTTTTTATTCCAACACAGTGGAACTCTGATCGATGTGTGAGAGCCTTCAGCATAATGAAAGGTATATATTATTATAGCCTACAGTACATTAATATATAAAGCAATAACTAGCCAAGTCAATTTCATGAAAATATTTTAACAAGAACCTGAAGTGTTGAGATAGTTCATGGAAAAATAGGTTATACTAATTTTGGAACTGGAGAGCACATGACGCACTGTAACACAAAAATAGGGCGTGACTCAATTGTGCGTCAACCGTGAGCTAGAAGGTTTGATAAAAAGCAGTGTCCACCCCAGCATTATATATTATCTTCCCTGCTCCACCCCTCATGCATGACCCATACTTCATATTCTTTTTGTGTATATGTAAATTATTTAACCTGTTACTCAGCTTCAGCTCTCTCTCTCTCTCTCTCTCTCTCTCTCTCTCTCTCTCTCTCTCTCTCTCTCTCTCTCTCTCTCTCTGTGTGTGTGTGTGTGTGTGTGTGTGTGTGTGTTAGGAGGTTCTCACGTGCATTAACAAACCTAAACGCACACATGCACATTTCCCGTAGGCTACACACATACACACGCGATGCTTTCCTTTTCCACACTTTCTCTGTACTTTATGCCTCCAGTTATTTGATGTAGAAGTAATTTTTGGTGAGTGTGTGGGTATGTGTGAAATATGATGCGCTTGTGCTCACATATGGAGAAAGCTATACAAAAGTATAAAATTGAAATTGTTGCCACCTTGAACAACGAGTTTTATACTGCTTCATAAATTATCATATACTTTTAGTTCCTGCGTGCACACAAGGTAAGAAAAAAGCAGTTGTTAATGGCTTACTTTAGATTGATTTAACCTTTGTATATCAGCAGTTCTTCTGTCTGACAAGAATAATAACTTCGTCATAGTTACAAAAAAAAATTACTCACCAGTCAAGGGAAATAATACTTAGCCTACTGAGGGTCAAACAAGGAAGTAATGGAGTGTTAATTAATATAATTAGTTGTGTATCTTCGTGTGTTATGAAATTTCCCGTGACAAGTAAAAATGTCTTGGGTCTGCCAGAGTATTATTTATTCATGTAATATTAAATGATGAACCTCGTACAATGAGGATATTTTAAGGATATTTAAGGATAATTTAAGGAAGGGACGGTCAAGAACTGGCTAAAATGTCAATGATAAAAGTGTTTTGTGGAGGTGGAGATGTGGACATATTACTTATTGCTGACACTTGCTGATCGGGTGTGATCGTGCCTTTGCCACATATGTACTCACTTCACTACGTCTCATCACACAAACTCCTTGCTCACCATGCCGTCAGGGATAACACGCCTTGCTTCGTCACTATGATTGTTCGTGTATGTGCGTGGCCTGTGACTGAAATTATGTAGGATGAAGGTGATTACTTCTGTCAGCTGTACTTCCTGGCCAAATGTGGGAATTAGCTTTGTTTACATGTGACGTCACACTCTGCTTACGTTGTGATTGGCTGAGAGCCAGAGGGGCAACGTGGCGTTATTGACCACTGACCCATATATATTTCTTGTATTTCTTGCAATTTTTCACTCGTTTTGACATTTTTTCTTTATTATTATTCGGCATTTTTCATTTTCTGATACCTTACTACTTATCTCATACAAGATACATTTTAGCCTCGGCCTAAAGCTTGACTAGATCACTAACAAAGAAGGACTACAACCGTGAAATAACATATCCTCCAATGTTAAGTTGGCAAGTGGTGCTTAGAGAGAACGTGGAGTTTTGTGATACAGAGAGAATAGTGGGTGTGATGATAACACCCTAGTCCTTAACTGTTAGTGGTGAATTAGAAGGTCTCGGATTCCTCCAAGCTATACCATGTTATTAGTAACATTAAGGTCTTCTGTACCCTGGCATAGTTAGGAGGAATCAGTAGCCTTCCAATTAACCAACAAGAGAATCTCCCTTAAGGTGGTAATTCGTTTTTGGTACATTGGAGTGCCTTGATTCCTCCAAAGTATGTCAGGAAACAGGACCAGAAGAACAAAAATAATGGTGTTCTGTTGCTTGGAATAGTTTGGAGGATTCAGTTGCTCCAAATTTACCAACACAGAACTTCCCCCTTAACATGCAGGGTAACTTTCCATACTTAGAGAAGAGAGAGGTCAGCAAAGAGTCTATAAGGAGTGGCCCAGTGAGTGAGGTAATATAAAGGCGTGTATATCCGAGTAGGGTGTTTAGCCGTATTGAGTTTCATAATCGGAAAGTGGCACACCTTAATATATGTTGTGTTAGTGTGTGGGAATGGAAGTCGGTGTAGCAACGTCATATTACCAGAGTTCCCAAGTCAGTGTGGTGGCAAGACATAGTGTTTAGAGTTTTAATGAACAACAGGAAAAAAAAATAGTTGGACAAGATATATTACCATTATCTGGGCCAAGTTGTCAGTAAAAGGAAAGCAAAAGAAAGGTAAAAAGAAGTGCATGAGCTATTCTTTACTACAGTCACAGTTGGTGTAGGCTACTTGCGTTACAACATCAATTGACACTGGTTTGTGCTAAGGTGTGCATTTCTAACTTCCAAATTGTGTGATGTTACAGATGGTCTTCCCAATAGGCTAACTGCTCTGCCATTGATTTGATTGACACGCCTCGGTAATCTTACGGTGATTTGAGGGGAGATTGAAGAGAAA
>JAWQEG010005883.1:92500-97299 GCA_033782935.1 Petrolisthes cinctipes | reverse complement strand
AACACTGACTGACTGCCATCCTCTTCCTACCTTCCTTTTTTCCTTTCTAACTGACTGACTGAGATGATGAGATGATGAGAAACAATTGCAACACAAGACTGATGCAACATTTACTGCCTTCCTTGTCATCCTCTGTCTTCCTTCCTTCCATCCATTCTTTCCTCCCTACCTTCCTTCCATTCTTTCCTCCCTTTCATTCTTTCCTCCCTCCCTACTTTCCTTCCTTTCTGACTGAGTGATGGAGATGAGAAGAAGTTGCAACACACCTCTGATGCAACACTACAGCAATAGGGAATGACGAGTGACAGGGAGGGAAGCTGGGAAAGAAAAGTAACAACACACACTCTCTAAAACATAAATCACTTTGGCTCTTCCTATGGAGAATCTTGCATCAGGGAGCTTCACGACAATTGCAGGCATTTTATAGTAACTTGCATCACTACTTAACCATATTTTTTCCTCTTATGGGGAATCTTGCATCACAGAGCTTCACGATATTTACTCATGTTTTATAGTAACTTACATCACAACTACTCATAGAAATATATATATTTTTTGCTGCTTAAGTTAATGGAGAATTTTTACGTCACGAGAATTCACGATATTTTTTTTGTTTGCCTTTTTATGGAAACTCTTGCATCATCACACACACACACACACACACACACACACACACATACACACACACACAGTAGTTTGCATTATACCGGTAAATCTGCAGCCACTGATTCCTCCAAAATTATTCCAAGCAACAGACAGGATAACATTAGAATTATTTATATGTCTGTTTCCTGGCATACTTTGGAGGAATCAAGGCACTCTAATGTACTACTAAATTTTTATGATTTTATTACCCCTTTAAGTTATTTATTTATTATTATTATTATTATTATTATTATTGTTATTATTGTTATTATTATTATTGTTATTAATCTGATGGCACCTTGACGTCATGCATGCTCGCTCTCTCTCTCTCTCTCTCTCTCTCTCTCTCTCTCTCTCTCTCTCTCTCTCTCTCTCTCTCTCTCTCGTCATGCATACTGCTTACTGATGAACGATGCAATGATTCTCCTTCTCTTCTTCCAGTCATGCCAAGTTATACATATATATTTTTTTTTATGACCTGCAATACTTTACGTTTCACAATGATGCGTTTTCTGTGTGGTGGTTTCCGTTCATGCCTCGACGAATTGGGTGATTGTACGAACGTGAGATGAAAAGAACTAGTATTTTCAGATAAAGAGCACTCGTATTATTTGAGATGAAATGAATTGGTAGTATTTTGAGATGAAAGTAACTCGTATTTTGAGATGAAAAGAACTCGTATTTGAGATGAAAGGAATTGATATTATTTTGAGATGAAAGTAACTGGTATTATATTGAGATGAAAGTAACTCGTATTATTTTGAGATGAAAGTAACTCGTATTTTGAGATGAAAGGAATTGTTATTATTTTGAGATGAAAAGAATTGGTATTATTTTGAGATGAAAGAAACTCGTGTTATTTAAGATGAAAGGAGCTCGTGTTATTTTGAGATGAAAGGAATTGGTATTATTTTGAGATGAAAGGAATTGTTATTATTTTGAGATGAAAGAAACTCGTGTTATTTTAAGATGAAAGGAGCTCGTGTTATTTTGAGATGAAAGGAATTGGTATTATTTTGAGATGAAAGGAATTGGTATTTTGAGATAAAAGTAACTAGAATTTTGAGATGAAAGTAACTGGTATTTTGAGATGAAAGCAACTCGTAATATTTTAAGATGAAAGGAAGTCATGTTATTTTGAGATGAAAGGAATTGGTGTTATTTTGAGATGAATTATTATATTAAATCATGAGTTCGGGAGATAAAACCACTCAAAGGATAATATATATATACTTTTGGTAATTCTGGAGCAACTGATTCCTCCAAACTATTCCAAGCAAGCAAGCAAACAGGCCACTATTATTATTGTTGTTCATCTGGTCCTGTTTCCATACATACATAAATAGTGTTCCCTTAAAGTACCCTGTGATCTAGTCAGAAAATAAATTGGAGGTAGACGAGTCCTTCAAAAATTGCCACCTCAAAAAATTCTGACTACATCACAGGGTCCCTTAATCATTCTATCAAGGGTTCAAGCTGGCTGCAACTAAACACTTCATTAATTGAGAGAGAGAGAGAGAGAGACAGTAAGAGGATGAATGAAAGGGAAAGCCTAAACAAACATACATACATAGAACACAATAGAGTTACCGTACCAAATCACCCCAACCCCTCCTCGCCCGTGTGTTGTGTGTGTATGTGTGTGTCTGTGTGTATGTATGTGTGTGTGTCTGTGTCTGTGTCTGTGTCTGTGTGTGTGTGTGTGTGTGTGTGTGTGTGTGTGTGTGTGTGTGTGGTGTGTGTGTGTGTGTGTGTGTGTGTGTGTGTGTCTTTGTCTGTGTGGGTGTGTCTGTGTGTGTGTGTGTGTGTGTGTGTGTCTGTGTGTGGTGTGTGTGTGTCTGTGTGTGTG
This sequence comes from Petrolisthes cinctipes, assembly GCA_033782935.1. NCBI lineage: Eukaryota > Metazoa > Arthropoda > Malacostraca > Decapoda > Porcellanidae > Petrolisthes > Petrolisthes cinctipes. Next base: position 94,805 of record JAWQEG010005883.1, on the reverse strand, counting down.
TGGGTGTGTCTCTGTTTGTCTGAGTCTGTGTGTGTCTGTGTCCTTTGTCTCTGTGTATGTATGTGTGTGTGTATGTATGTGTGTGTGTGTGTGTGTAGACGGTCACGGGCCACCAACACCACCTGCAACCACCAACAACAACACTTTCTCTGAGGCGGCAAATGTTGTGGCAATAACGTGAGAAAGTGATGATCCTGACAGCTTGGGTGGGTAGGTAGGAAAAGGAAGGGGAGTGGGGAAGAGAGACATAGTTACTTCTTTCTGTGGGTGTTGATGGGGAGTGGGAAAAAGGAAGAGAGACTCAGTTATTTCATTCTACGGGTGTTAATGGAAAGTGAAAAAGAGACACACTGTTACTTCTTTCTGTGGGTGTTGATGGGGAGTGGGAAAGAGACACACACAATTACTCCTTTCTGTGGGTGTTGATGGGGAGTGGGAAAAAGGAAGAAAGACTCAGTTATTTCATTCTACGGGTGTTAATGGGGAGTGAAAAAGAGACACACACTGTTACTCCTTTCTATGGGTGTTGATGGGGAGTGGGAAAGAGACACACACTGTTACTTCTTTCTATGGGTGTTGATGGGAAGTGGGAAAGAGGAAGAGAGACACAATTACTTCTTTCTGTGAGTGTTGATGGAAAGTGGGAAAGAGACACACAATTATTTCTTTCTGTGGGTGTTAATGGGGAGTGGGAAAGAGACACACACTGTTTCTTCTTTCTATGGGTGTTGATGGGAAGTGGGAAAGAGGAAGACACACACAGTTACTTCTTTCTATGGGTGTTAATGGGGAGTGAAAAAGAGACACACTGTTACTTCTTTCTGTGAGTGTTGATGGAAAGTGGGAAAGAGACACACAATTATTTCTTTCTATGGGTGTTGATGAAGTTTGACACCCTCAGTATAATACCCCTAAATATATATATATATATACCTCTCCTTCCTTTCCATGCAAGGGGTAGTACTCTGCATGCTGGAAAATTTGGTGCAACTGATTCCTCCAAACTATTCCAAGCAAACAACAGGACACCATTATATTTGTCCATCTGGTTCTGTTTCCTGGGAGCATACTTTGGAGGAATAATCAAGGCACTCCCATCTACCAAAAGTATACTATCCCCTTAATCTGTTCCTGCTTCCTTCCTGGTATATACTTTGGAGGAATCATGACAGAGTTTGGAGGTATAGGTAGCTCTCAAATTTACCAGCAAGAACAGTATATCAACTCATATTTAAGTAACTATTGGCATTATTCTCCGACTGACACTAGACGATAAAGCTTGGACACACACACACACACACACACACGCACACACACACACACGCACACACACACACACACACACACACACACACACACACACACACACAAACACGTATACGGTATGGTTCACACAAGTCGTAAATTGTCACTTTTCACTTGATCCACTCCAAGTTATTTTAGAAAGTTTTAATTAGTGTGTGTATTGTTGCTACTGGTGTGTGTCTTTGTGTGTGTGTGTCTTTGTGTGTGTGTGTGTGTGTGTGTGTGTGTGTGTGTGTGTGTGTGTGTGTGTGTGTGTGTGTGTGTGTGTGTGTAGAGAAAGTAATAACACAACAGCAATGATAGCTTCACTGTTGTTAATGATAGTGTTTGTGCTATATTGAGAGGTGGATGATTATGATAGAGAGGCGGTACTTGTAAAAGCTTTGTTATTGCTATACTATAATATGAGAGGTGGATGAGTTTGACAGAGAGAGAGAGGCGGAAATTGTAGCAGCGTCGTTACTGCAATAAAATACTGTGCATCCTAAATATCATAGCTCTTGTAATTATTTTATTTTTTTAATAAATGTATGAAAACTTGTGTATTTTTTCTGTAGCTAACACACATACACACACACACACACACACACACACACACACACACACACACACACACACACACACACACACACACACACACACACACACACACACACACACACACACACACACAGCCAACGAGACTTATATATCAGCTGACTGTATGAGGCTGGTGTATGGTCATTTTAGGGAGGTGATGAATGAGTTCACGTTGTATTCAGAACACTGTAACCTAAGCTGTGTCTTAATTAACACCTTAACCCAAGCCTTATAACCTATACCCTAACCCTTACCCTGACCCTTATTCACACAGATAGTTATAGTGGTTGTGGCGGCGGCGGTGGTGGCGTCAGGACAACCTCAGCGGGCACGTCAGTCACCACTCTCCATGGGACTCAAAATGTTGGGTGACCTGCGAGACAACATGACCAAGACATTACAGGGCATCTTTGGTGGAGGC
>JAWQEG010005883.1:0-87500 GCA_033782935.1 Petrolisthes cinctipes | reverse complement strand
GTCGCCAACAACCACGGCTTCCAACCCAGGATTACCTACGATGGAGAGGCCCATTATCCAGTCTCTACCACACAGAAACCTTAATTAAAGAGGTCCATTATCCAGCCTTGTTAATTATTCAAAGAGGCCCATTATCCTGTTTAGTTAATTAAAGAGGCTCATTATCCTGTCTTGTTAATTAAAGAGGCTCATTATCTTGTCTCTACCACCCAGAAGCCTTAATTAATCAAAGAGGCCCATTATCCTGTCCAATTAATCAAATAGGCCCATTATCCTGTCTCTACCACCCAGAAGCCTTCATCAAATAGGCCCATTATCCTGTCCAATTAATCAAAAAGGCCCATCATTCTGTCTTTACCACCCACAAGCCTTAATTGAGGGTGTCTGTTTTCTGGTATATAGTTAGGAGGAATCGGTAGCCTTCCAATTTACCAACAAAAGAATCTCCCCTCAAGTAAATAAGTAAGTAAAGAGGTTCACTATCCTGTCTCCACCAATCACATGCCTTAATTAACTAAAGAGGGGGTCATCTTTCTTTTAATGTGATGGAATAATTGGAATCTATTTAACCCTTCAAAACATTATTACTATATCACACTGTCTAAACACTACATCTATCTCACATTTTTCAAAACACGACATCTATATCACATTGTCAAAACATTATAACTATATTACATTTTCAAAACACTATTACTACACTATATCACATTTTCCAAACACTATCACATTGCATATTGTCCATTTATCTAATTACCCAATTTCCTATACCTATTTACCTATCTACCTATTTACCTGAGATAAGTTTTTAAATAATAATCTAATTAGTCTTCTTCTAAAGGCTAAACAAACAACAACAATAACCCTTACCCTGTAAATTATGAGTTCAATTTATCTTTATTTACTTATTTTTTTTTATATATTTACAACTTGTACCTTATAAACCTTTTATTGTTAAGTGTTGTGTTGGTAAGTTGTGTCGTGTTAAATTGTTTCGTTGTAAATATTGTTTCTAGTTCTGTTGTGTTGTGTCCTTTCGCTGGCGATGGGACGGGTGTTAATTAAAGAGTGAGAAATATAATAAAAAAATATATATTGAGTTAGTAAATAGACCACCATTGATTTATTTACACCAAGGAGAGAGAGGGGGAGTTGGGGGGGGGGAAGAGAGAGAGAGAGAGAGAGAGAGAGGAGAGAGAGAGAGAGAGAGATGAGAGAGAGAGAGGAGAGAGAGAGAGAGAGAGAGAGAGAGAGAGAGAGAGAGATGGGGTTGGCAGAGAAAGATGGTATTGAGAGAAGAAGATAGAATGTATGAGAGAAAAAAAAAAAGAGAGAGAGGGGGTTGAGAGAAAGAGAAACACACACACGGAGAGAAAGATGGGGTTGAGTCCACCTGTATATGTATAAGATATTTTGATACCGATAATAATAACGATAACGATCTATATCTTCACATCAGAACCACACCGCCTTATCATATTATACAGAATGTTAAGTATGGACGAGAAACAACATCTTCCTCTCCACATTATCAGAGGCAAAGTCACGGGGAACCAACCAAACCAACCACCTGTGTGTGTCTCTTCTTTCTGTGTTGTGTGTGTGTGTGTGTGTGTGTGTGTGTGATTACCATACCAAACAACAATAGATCCCCTATCAAACCAACCACTTGTGTCTCTTCTTTCTGTGTTGTGTGTGTGTGTGTGTGTGTGTGTGTGTGTGTGTGTGTGTGTGTGTGTGTGTGTGTGTGTGATTACCATACCAAACAACAATAGATCCCCTATCAAACCAACCACTTGTGTCTCTTCTTTCTGTGTTGTGTGTGTGTGTGTGTGTCTGTGATCTCCCCACCACCACTAAACAACAACTACGCCATGAAAAGACAATAACATATCCCCTATTAGTACCATTTGAAGGCGTCTGTGTTTCTAGTCTATATATATAGTTTGGTGGAATCAGTACAACCCTCCAATTCACCAACTCCAGAATCTGTAGCTCCTTAATCTGATAACTTATATGTACTTCTCTTCGGGGTGTGTGGACTCGAGAAGACCTGACGTGACCGACATTACTCAAGTGTCTGTAGTGAAGTGTGGTGTGTGTAGTGTGTAGTGTATGAAGTGTGTAGTGTAGTGAAGTGTGGTGTGTAGTGAAGTGTGGTGTGTGTAGTGTAGTGTGTAGGGATGTGTGGTGTGTGTAGTGTAGTAAAGTGTAGTAAAGTGTGTAGTGTAGTGTAGTGTAGTGTAGTGTAGTGTAGTGTAGTGTAGTGTAGTGTAGTATAGTGAAGCGTAGTGTGTGTAGTGAAATGTGTAGTGTTCTCCCTTCTTAAGAATATATATGTTTACAAAAAGGTTGACAAATTTGACGACACTTGGGCAATAAGGGGAGATTCTCTTGTTAGTAAAAATCTGAAGGCTAGTGATTCCTCCTAACTATACCAGAAAACAGACAGACGCCCTCAATGGTACTAACAGGGGATCAGCTGTTGTTTCGTGGCATAGTTAAGAGGAAATCAGCAGCATACTAATTCACCCCAGCAAAGAGAATCACCCCTTAAAACCTACGTAATTATAATGAATGGACAACAACAATATTATGTTTACGTCACGTGTTATGGACAATACAGTGATGGCAACAGTGATTAAACAAAACAGTGATGGTAACAGTGATCATTATACCTGCCGGAAGTTAATTAATTACCTGTGTGTCACCTGGAATTTTTCTCACGAGATTATTGTACCGCCACCCAGGAAGAACAAATGAATAGAAAAATGCAAAGATGAAACAGAACTCAGAACTAAATAAAAATAAAATAAAGACGAAACAGAACTCAGGATTAAATAAAGAAAAAACAGACGAAACAGAACCCAGGAATAAATAAAGGAAAAAAAGAATAAACCCGAAAACAGAACCCAGGAATAAAAAAATTAAAAAATATATAAACCTTAAACAGAACCCAGGACTAAATAAAAAAAAAAATAGTAAAAGACGATAAACAGAACATAATATTATAAACTTTACCAAAACAGGAATATCGAATGCACCAACAACAATATATTGACTAAAAATCGTGGTGGACTTTACACACTCAATAATATTATAAACTTTCCATTAACTAAGGGGGTAATTTACTTTTTTTTTTTCACATTCGAGTGCTGCCTTGATTCCTCCAAAATATGCCAGGAAACAGGACCAGATGAACAAAAAATAATGGTGTTTGTTCTGTTGCTTGGAAGAGTTTGGAGGATTCATCAGTTGCTCCAGATTTACCAACACAAAAAAATGTCCCCCTTAATACTGTAAAAAATACGACAAGACTCAGACAGACATAAATGGAAGAGTTGGATTGACAAGGCTTTCATTAAATAGTAAACAAGGCGAGACAGAAAAAATCCAGCTGTTTCAACGTTGGTGTGTGTGTGTGTGTGTTTTTTTTTTTTTTTTTTTTGGTTCCTTCTGATTTACACTTCACGATCTGCAGGTGAGAACAACTTAATTAAGGACCCTGTGATCGTGTTTGAGACTTGGTGGCTTCCGATTCCTCCTGACTATACCACGAAACAAGCTCCTTCAATATAAGTGGAGTTTCGTGGCAATATATTTAAAGGACTCACTAACCTCTAATTTTCATACACGATCACAGGGTCCTTAATGATATAACTATAGGCATATTGACTTAGTATGAAATCTTTATAAAATTCAGGGGGTATTAATTCAGTTTTGTTACATTCATTGGAGTGCCATGATTCCTCCAAAGTATGCCAGGAAACAGAACCAGCCAGATGAATAAAAAAATAATTGTGTTCTGTTGCTTGGAATAGTTTGGAGGAATCAGTTGCTCCAGATTTGCCAACACTGTACTTCCTCCTTAATTAATTACCTAAGTGTGGAATAATACTTTGATCAAGGTGAATGTATGTCAGTCACTGGTAACATAAATAATAAATATTGGAGGAGGGGGGCTTCATAGCGGGGGGGGGGGCTTCATAGTGGGGGTCTTCATAGTGGGGGGGCTTCATAGTGGGGGCGGGGGCTTCACTAGGACGGGGGGGCCATCTTATAGACAACTTGACCCCTTGTAGTGTATGTGTGAGTGTTAATTATTATATTCAAAATTAACACAGAAACGGAAGGTCTTGCTAAAATATTAATTGCCTGGATGGATGGTGTATTAGTTGATATATATATACTTTCATCATCATCTTCTTCCAACAGCATCTTTCGGGTTTATTATAAGGTTTAGAGTCACTGTATAATCTTGTTCTAAAATCAATCACACACACAAATATGAATTGGTCTCTGAACGGTAACAAACTTGTGCAGCTAATACGATCATAATGTGTTGACACCATTATAATTATGTAATGTTGAAACACACACACACACACCCACACATAATATAACCATAATCATATATTTTACACAAAGTAGGGCAAGCACCAACCAAACCCAACCCAACCCAACACACACACACACACACAAAATAAAACCATAATCATATACACACACAGATAAAACCATAATCACATATTGTACACTAAGTAGGCCAAACACCAACCCAACACACACACACACAAAAAAAACATAATCACACATTTTACACTAAGTAAGACAAACACCAACCAAACCAAACCCAACACACACACACACAAAAAACATAATCACATATTTTACTCTAAGTAAGACAAACACCAACCAAACCAAACCCAACACACACAAAAAAAAAAAAAAAAAAAAAAAAAAAATCACATATTTTACCCTAAGTAGGACAAACACCAACCAACCCAACCACTCAATCATCCCGGGAGATAAGACCGTGGGGGACCAGAAAGTATAGATATAATTATTTATGTACCAAGAGGAGGAGGAGGAGGAGGAGGCCGGATTGATTGATTATCAGACTCTTGACCGAGATAAAAGGAGAAGAATTCGTACACTCACTCTGAAGGGGGAAGGAAGATAGATAACGTCATACTGTAAGCGACTACGAAAAAAAAAGTGTTGGAATCACATTTACATTAATATTAACTCATAACTTTTATTCATATGGGAGTTTTAATATTTTTTTTGTCGACTGTACACGGTTACGAAAAAAAGTATTGTAACCACACTTAATTATAACTTTTATCCATAGGGGTGTTTCAATATTTATTTTGTCGACTGTACGCTGTTACGAAAAAAAGTGTTGGATCCACATTTACATTAATATTAACTCTAACTTTTATCCATAGGAGAGTTTTAATATTTTTTTTGTCGACTGTACACGGTTACGAAAAAAAGTATTGTAACCACACTTAATTATAACTTTTATCCATAGGAGAGTTTTAATATTTATTTTGTCGACTGTACGAGGTGGTTACGAAATAATTGAAGGCATTTTTGTGGAGATGCTGTATGTATATTTTTGTATGGGTAATTTATACATAGTACAGTAGCTTATACATATAATAATAATAATAATGATTTGTAGACGAGAGCACATTGTTGTTTTTATTTAATGATGAAGTATGTACTGTCAGATTTTGGGAAGTGGTTAGTATAATGTAATTAGTAAATGTATAAATAAATATATAATGTATAAATAAATGGGTATAAAAAAATATAATTAGTAAAAAAAAAATGGAGAAGGAGGCAAAGAGGAGGAACAGAAAAAAATATGAAAGATAAAGGCTATTTTAATACCCTCCCTCCCCTCCCCCCCAAAAAATCGTACTTACATAACAAAAAAAAAAAAATTATAATGATATCAACATACACGAATCAGTAATGTCAAAATATTAACTACTGTATAAGAAATAAGTCTTTGTTCCAGAGTCGATGCAATACACGTACTGAACATGTACCGTATATAACTATATTGGTTGAATTTAAGAGTAGCGTCAACTAAAAAAAAAAAATAATAATAATAATAAAAAAAAAAAAAAAAAAAAATATATATATATATATATATATATATATATATATATAATAAATAAATAAAAATAAATAAAATAAATAAATAAATAAAAAATAAATATAAATAAATAAATTGATAAAGAATGCAGAGTCACGTGATCACCAAAACATATATGTATGTAGTGTAAAGAAATAACACAAAAAGAATGATGCAGAGTCACGTGAGCACCGAAAACATGTATGTATGTATGTACGGTACGCTTTCTTCACATCCCTCCCCCCCCCCCCCCCCGATAGCCAGACAGACAGATGGTGGGCGCATGTCACTTCAGCGGGGGGTCACGTGATATATCAACTGACCAACCACCATGATGATTGATAACTAAAATTTTACTATATTAATATTCATTGCTGTTGTTATCATTCTGGTCTAAAAAGTGACTCTGTGAATAACAAAACAATAAACCTAATAATAATGTTGTTGTTGTTGTTGTATTGTAGTTACGTAGTGTTACATCTTGTTTACTATGTTGTAAGCCATCGAAAACAACAACAACGTATGTACGAATTCTTATGGCCAATAGTACTGTGCATTTACATTACTCACACGTGTATGTACAGTATGTATGTATGTTGGTTATTTTAGATTCCATTCATTCTCGTACTCTCTCTCTCAAAAAGAAAAAAAAAATAATGTTTCATCTCTCTCTCTCTCTCTCTCTCTCTCTCTCTCTCTCTCTCTCTCTCTCTCTCTCAAAAAAAAAAAAAAAAAAAAAAAAAACATCCCGTCTTTCCTACAGTATGGGAAGCTGGGAGCGTCTGGGAATGGAGAGAAGAGAGTCGGTGTCGAGTATTGGGAAGATGAGTGTGGCTAGTGGTCGACCCAGGGTTCTCTCTGTCTCATCTACACTCACCACCAGAACACGCAGGTCATCTAGAGTAGGTGAGTGAGTGAGTGAGTATGTGGTGTGAGTGAGTGAGTGGGTGGTGTGGGTGGGTGGGTGGTGTGAGTGAGTGAGTGGATGGGTGGTGTGTGGGTGGGTGGGTGAGTGGTGTGTGTGATTGGGTGAGTATGTGGGAAGGTGGGTGGGTGAGTATGTGGATGGTTGGGTGAGTATGTGGATGGGTGGGTGAGTGAGTGAGTGGGTGGTGTGGGTGAGTGATTGGAGATTGGGTAAGTGAGTGAGTGAGTGAGTAAGTGAGTGGGGTGTGGGAAGGTGTGAGGAAGTGGGAGTATGACAAAGTGAGGTATAACAAGATGGAAGGGAAGCATGGCAATATAAAAATGTAAAAAATATATCACTGTGTTTTTTGTTTCTTCCCTTTAACAGCATACATTTATCTGAGCCACAACATATACCTACAGAAGTGGTGGAGATGCCAGGGGGTTCTGCCGTGTTGGTGGAGGTGGGGGGGGAGGAGTTAGACAGGGTGAGCAGGAAGGACAGTCTGGGAGGGGTGACCACGGTTGGGGGGGTCTCTCTCTCCACAGACACACGCACCGTTGACAAGAAAATTAAACAGGAGATAGTAAGTGTCGACATGAAATATTTACAAGTAAGGAAAATGTTGTTGTTGTTGCTGTGCACGAGTTTATAGGAGAAGAGAATTGATTAAGATTCGACACAAAAACAACAACAACATCACACAACCAAGCATAAAATTGTTTAGTATCGTCACAAAGTCAACGAGAGAAAGCAAGCAAATGTCGACAAAAACTCACTATTATGACACTGTAAGGAAGGATATATAGGAACAATGTGCCCATAACGTTGTTCTTCATTCGTCGTGTGGTACAATACTTAGCTATCAATTTCTTTCCTGGTATTTATAGTCTGGAATAATCAGTAGGAGATCAATTTACTCAAAACAGACGACTCTCTAAACTTCTAAAGTATTAATTCCCCGACACAGGCTCACCACAGTCCGGCAGTGGGTGAGGACAGCGAAAAGGGACCCAAGGACGATGAGGAAGAGGACTCGGACCCCAAGAAAGACCAGACGGAGGAGGAACCACTGCTTGCTTTCGGTGCCACTAATCTCTTCCAGCATCTCTATCTCGCCCTCGGTTCACCTGCCATCTTCAGACTCCCAGCCCTGGCTTACAAATGGAGCAGTTCTAATGGATGTAAGGGTCGCATTCATTGTCCTCCGAGGTCTGGATGGTAAACTATAACGAGTGATCATGGAGTGAGGTATTTGATATTGGGTTAATGTATGTATTCCCAGACGCTTAGCCAGATCGAGTACTACATTAAATTTTTGCTGCATAAAATTACTGTCCTATGCCCTGGAGCTATACAAGTCTGATTAAGATTATGAGCCGAAGTCATGCAGAAAAATAAAAGCATTAATCAAAGCACATGTGAGTTTACAGTACAGGAGAGGAAGAGGGTCAACTAAATGTGTGGTCATGCGAGTTTTCAATACAGGAGAGGGAGAGGGTCAACTAAATGTGTGGTCATGTGAGTTGACAGTACTGGAGTAGGTCAACTAAATGAGTGGTCAAGTGAGTTTACAGTACAGGAGAGGGAGAGGGTCAACTAAATGAGTGGTCATGTGAGTTTACAATACAGGAGAGGGTCAACTAAATGTGTGTCCCTGTTGTGTTGTTGCAGCTGCGTTTCTGATAGCGTACTTCACGATGATGATGGTGGTGGCACTCCCTCTGTGTGTCCTCGAACATATCATGGCTCAGTTCTCCTCACTCGGTCCCACTACTCTCTTCAGGTGTCTTCCTCTACTCACAGGTCAGTCAGTCAGTCAGTCAGTCGCCTCACTCAACCAACCAACCTCTCAGTCAGTCAATGCCAACCCTTAGTTAGTCATTTGTTCAGGGAGAGTGTGTGTGTGTGTGTGTGTGTGTGTGTGTAGCAGGTAGATGTACTGTAGGTGTGGCCACCTGTGTGTATAATTCCGGTGTGTGTGTGTGTGTGTGTGTGTGTGTGTGTGTGTATGCATGTCTACTTTAACTTACTTTAATAACACGTGTTGTTATTGTTGTTGTTACAGGTGTTGGTGTAGGTATGGTAACAATGTGTCTGGTATTGGGTATATACACCAGTACTGTACTCCTTTGGTCTCTACGTTACACCGTCGACAGTTTCCAGTCCACACTCCCCTGGTCAGCCTGTCCCAACACCACCAGTACCCTCTGTGGCCTGCCTCTTTACACTCCAGCTCAGTTCTATTTCTTGTACGTTCTTTTTAACAGGCTCAATTGTATTACATCTTGTAGGTTACGTTCTTATAACAGGTTCAGTTCTCCTTCTTGTATGTTGTTGTTGTTGTTGAAGTTCCTCAAGTTGTTTTAACCGGCTCAGTTGTAGTATATTTTATTTTCTTGTCCATTTTGCAGCAACTGGACAATCTGTTTTTCATAATAATTTTACTTTCTCATAATTTTTACAGTAACGGGACCATCTACGTTTTTTCTTATCTACACTTTCCCGTCCTTTTCACAGCAACAGTGTGTTAGGTGCAGTAGGCGACGACGATGACGACGAAGGTGGAGGAGGAGCAGCCCTAGTACTGACCCTAGTGTTCCCCTTGATGTTGGTGTGGTTGTTGCAGTCCTTGTACTCGTATCGTAGCAGGCCGTGGCAGGTTGGGGTGGTGGGGCGTGTGTGGGCACTACTGACGGTGCTGGTGTTGTTTGTGTTCCTCATTTATGGCCTCAAGGAAGAGTACAGTGGCGTTGGTCTCGGCTACATCTTTGGAGTGAAGGAGGACACACTCGCTCACCCGGACATTTGGCTAGACGCATTCGGACAGGTGCGAGTTTTTATTCATGCATATTATTTCTTTTTCAAACATTAATAAGGGACGAAATAATATGTAATGAATTACTATTATCATTTTCATAGCATCAAGGATAGATACCTGTATACATTATTATTAAGTTAACAGTGAATAGGTCATCTTCCTGTTTACATATAGGGATGGTATACTATGAGTGACTATGAAGATAAAGTGACAGTCCTGTACATACAACTAATACTGTAGGTTCATGAGTTTCCCTCCATCAGGTAATTTGGTCACTCGGCCCCACCCTGGGACTCCTCATCAACAGAGCCAGCTACAAACACTTCAGGGACAGGGTAAGTTAAGATTTTAGCCAGTATCTCCATGGGTAATAAATAAATAAATAAATAAAAATAAATACATAATGTCATAAGTCGTGCCTTAAAATTGGTGATAACCCTACTTTGCTAAACTAACTCCTCAATCGACCTTTGTAACTATGGCCTGGATTGCAACTTTGGTGTGTTGCATGAACGACGTCACAACACCTGTCTTCTTATTCTAGGAAATCTGTGTGCACTAACCCCTTGTTATTGTTGAAGATCCGAGTTGATGCTTACACTGCTGTGGTGACCAACGTGATTGTGACGTTGTTGTTGTGTTTGGCCATCTTCCCCTTCCTTACATACTTCACTAAACCACTCAATAGTAGCAGTGAGTATCGCATTCCTACACAACCACCACCACTACAATCTCTCTACCGCATTCCTCCTCCACCACCATCACTGTACCGCATTTATCCACCACCACCAACTCTGTACTGTTCTCCTCCACCACCAACTACTTTGTACTGTTCTCCTCCACCATCACTGTACCCCATTCCTCCACCACAACCATCACCACCATCACTGAACCCCATTCCTCCACCACCTCCATCACTGTACCGCATTCCACCACCACCACCAACTTTGTACTGTTCTCCTTCACCACCTCTGAACCGAGAGTCGATTCACACTAACGAAACAGTCCTTGAAACTCACACGGGCTGATCTAATACAATAAATATAATCTAATCTAACATAACATAATCTCATATTGGATAACTACTGTATACTCGGATACCAAAGTCTCAAGCACACCTGAGTCGAAGCCCTAGATCTGAAGCAGGTGGTTACTGGACGACAGCCCACCTAAAACCTCCATTGGTTCGAAATGACATTGTGTGTAGCCTTGTGATGGTTTGGGTGGGCTGTCATCCAGAAACCACCTGCTTCAGTTCTCGGGCTTCGACTCAGGTGTGCTAGAGACTATGGTAGCCAAGTGTACATACATTGTTGACATTTTCCCATATACAGGCTAATCTATCGGTTTAATATAATACAATAAATAAATATATTATAATTTCGTATTGTATAACTACTGTATATTGGTGACATTGCCCCCCTCCCTCCAATGCAGCTCCGGGATTCTTTTTCGAGATGACATCGTTGGCAAGTACCAGACTGGACATACCACAGCTGGGGGCGGTACTACTTTACCTCACTACCAGCAAGGCCCTCTTTGACCACGCCCACATGCTCACCTCTACCGTGGCCGTGGGCGTGTCTGACCTGCTTCCCGGGAGGTGGCGTAGTGGTGGTAGACTCTTCCTCTGCCACGCCTCCGTTTGCCTTGTGTCTTTCCTTGCTGGTCTGCCTTTCGTTACCACGGTAGGTTTAATTAGTTCTTGATAATAAATGCGGATTTTACATAAAGTGGCACCTCGGGGTTTGTACCGTGTGTGTGTGTGTGTGTGTGTGTGGCAAGTTGAAGGAAGATCTTGTCATCAGCTCAGGCAATCTTTCCGTCCCTCAGTCAACAAAACAAATAACAACACACATCATTTGTAAACTAAAATAAAATGACTATCTTAAAAAAAATCTATTCATCTTTGATATGACTAATGGTGACTGACCACAGGGATATATAATTCATTTTTTTTCTTTTCAGCCTATTAATTATTTTTCCACTTTACAAGGAGGGGATATTTCTGGTGAAGGCCATAGATGCCTACATGCCCTGGGTTGGTGGGTTACTGCTGGGGTCGCTGGAGGTGGTGGGTTTGGCTTACCTCTACGGAGCCACCAACATACAACAACACTTTAAACACATGCTGAGGAAGAACACTTATGTCTTTGCTCTGTGTTGGAAGTTTGTCCTCCCTCCTGTATTTGTGGTGAGTAGAGACACAACGAACAGCTGGACTTGAAAATGAAGCAATCTCTCTCTCTCTCTTGTTTCCCCCTCCCCTTTTTTTCTCCTCTCTCTCTCTCTCCCTCTTAAATTTGTGATGAGTATTGGATTGGACTAGTAAATTAATCTCTCTCTCTCTCTCCTTATCCATTTTGCACAGTACTCATACTGACATACATCTCTTCATCATCTATAGCCAAGTCTCTGTATACATTGAGATCGTATTGAGGTAGAGTATTTGTAAACATATATTGTATTTATATTTTTAACACATTAGTTATAAATAGCCTTACAGTAGTTGACTCAAGTAATCCAAATTTCACTAAACTTTGCATAACACACGGTACCGACTTGTCTTCTCAGGGAGTGGGCGTGTGGGCGTGCGTGGTGGGCGTGGAGGGACCGGAAACGTGGGACAACCTACACCTGACGGAGGCACAGGAGGAGGCGTATCGTGTGGCAGGGGTGGTGGTGTCCTTACTACCAGGCGGTCTATTTGTCCTTACCACTCTTGTCGTGTTCTGCCGAAACTACAAGGTCAGTTTGTCTGTCTGTTTGTGTGTGTGTCGGTTTAATTAAGGGGGGAAGTTTTATGTTGGTAAATCTGGAGCAACTGATTCCTCCTAACTATTCCAAGCAACAGACCACCATTAGTTTTGTTCATATGGCTCAGTTTTCTGACATACTTTGGAGGAATCAAGGCACTCCAATATACCACCAAAAGTGTACTACTGTATCTTTATAACTAACCAACCATTATGCTCTAAATAAACAAACCCGAACGCACCCAAATTTAACGAGGTTCTCTTTCTTTCGCTTCTTCTCCCCCCCGTGGTATAGTCCCCGGGGAAGCTGTTGGTGCCCCGGAGGAAATGGGGTCCAGCCTTAGTACAGCACCGAGCCCTATACACGCCAGGGGTACTTAGGGCCAAGGTTAAGGCGCCCTACCTCATCGTCCAGGTCAGTCAGTGAGTGAGTGAGTTAAACAATAAATCAGTCAGTTAGTCAGTCAGTCAATCAAACAATAAATCAGTCAGTCAGTCAATCAAACAATAAATCAGTCAGTCAGTCACTCAAACAATAAATCAATCAGTTAGTCAGTCAATCAAACAATAAATCAGTCAGTCAACTTTCGTGAAACTTAATTATTTTTACTTTGAGTTTGTTGTTCTAGTAGTTGGAATGTTGTCATCAAGAGCCATATCATAAATAGGCCTATGTATCAACGAATAATTATAACCCAATTCTAACGTCTCACTGGGGTAGCAACTGACTGTAACTCTCTCTTTGGGGTACTGACGACTGTAACTCTCTCTCTCTCTGTATGTGTTGGGGATGGGGGTACTGTAACAGATAATACTTAACCGACTATAACTGTGTGTGTGTGTACTAACCGATACTAACCCCCTGTGTGTGTGTGTATACTAACCGATACTAGCCCCCTGTGTGTGTGTGTGTGTACTAACCGATACTAACCCCTTGTATATGTTTGTGTGTGTGTGTATGTGTGTAGGTTGAAGCAGAGTGTTTGGAGGAGGATGGAGGAAATGTTCGTGGTCCTTGGTTACCATACGGCTTCTACTGGTACCCCTCCAAGGCCACTACTACCACCACTACCTTCCTGCAGACTGACACACGTCCACCTGACACTACCACCACCACCAACACCACTCCTACTAGTGCACAGGTCGCTAGGTATCTTCAGGTTAGTAGGATACGTAAGATAATTAAGTACTATACAAGACCAATAGACTAGTATTCTATTGGTCTTAGTAATATTATCTATATAATTATCAGTGTTTGTTTTAAATAGTGAGATAAAGTTAGTTGTATATGTCAATTAAGGCTATGTGTTAATTAAAGTTATAAATAAGTGCTATCTCCATATCGGTGTTTGTTTAAAATAGTGAGATAAGGTTGGGTTTATGTCAACAATAAAAATGAATGAGTAAAGTTTAGGAAGTATTTTTTTAATATACTGTAAAGTTGCATAGTTTCTTGATCTCCTCTCTCTCTCTCTCTCACACAGATGCAGTTCGGGTACGGTCGTGTAGATGGTGGAATGCTGGACGACATATTCCTACCCAACACAACTCTACTGAACGAGGGATACAGTGTAGTAGAAGACAACAACAACAATATCAACAACGGGTCTAATACGGGACGTAATAATAAAGATGTAGTAACAGAAGTGGGTCAAATAACAACAGAAGTGGGTCAAATAGCTTCAACAACATCAACAAATTCAACCACACGCTTACGTTCACCTTCCTCCACTCACTCTAATGAATTGGTGTTGCAGCCTAATCGCTTATCAGTCACTAATACTCAGCAGGAGATAGTAAATGGTGTGGCTCCTATGCTATAACCCTATATTAATTTACTCATAGCTGCGATCAAGGAATGTTTTCAGTTTGTTTCTATCATTATCTCCTGACAATTATTAAGGACCCTACATGTGATCGTGTATTAGAATTGGAGGCTTCTGATTCCTCCTGTCTATGCCATGAAACAATTAAGCTCATTCCATATAGGTGGTGTTTCGTGACAATACTTGAAGGACTAATTTACCTTTAATTTTCTGACTAGGCTACATCACAGGGTCCCTTAATTAATCTATTCCTTGGCAGCGGTGTAATGAATGGTCTCCCAATTAGTGACTCGGTGATTGCAAGACAACAAACCTATAATAGTTATTGTGTTGTATTGCAGTTACATATTCTTACATTTTATATTATATGATACAAACCCTCGATATACCAATAGTATATGTATGAATTCCTGTGGTCAATAGTACACTAGCAATTACTAAATTATAATAAATCTAAATGTTATGTATTAAACAATTAAAACCTTATTTATTTCATGGTGAATCCTTATTTACTCTCCCCAGTTTATAATTGTTTAGTATTGTATCACCTATAATGGAATATCACGTGAATGGCTGGAGTAACCTGCATAATTATGATCATTTAGATAAGATACCATCATGTTAATTAAATGGTTTGTTATATAACAAGTTAGGGAATTATTTCCGATATACTCATGTGCGAGATATCTAATTTTTACTGTGATATACGTTCTTATGGTCAAATTTCCGTAAGTTTGATATAGGTCTAACCTTGCGCAACTCCCAGTAGTCTGCTAAGGTTAGGTCCTGGTAGTCTGTTATTAAGGTTAGGTCCCGGTAGTCGTCTAAGATTATGTCTCAGTAGTCTGCCACGGGTCAGGTTAGGTTAGGTCTGCCTAATTCTAAAACAAACTAACACTATTTGTGCTCGCCAAAATTTGGAAAACCCGATCCAAAAGCTGGGTGATGGGGTATGGCCAAAACAGGATATTTACACAATAAATGGATGTTAAAATCGAACGAATCACATGAAAAACTATAGGAAAAACGGTTTCGTCTGAAAATCTCGCACACGTGTAACATCTTAAAATTTACCCAAGTTATACGTTATAGTACACAATACAGCAGCAGCTTAATATTAAACCTCGGAACCTCAGGCTCTATTTTAGTCTGATGATATTGAAATACAAATCATCACAGTATGAAATAAGGGTAAGGATATAGCCTGTAAAATTATAATACTGCAAGTAACCTGTTTAAATGCATACAAAATTATGAACTATAAATATATTGCTCTTATCTGTATACACTGAATTGCAGAGTTAAATAAAATCAATTACCCACTTCCATATTAACTCTTGAGAACCACTGTATACTATAAAATATCTTATGAAATGAATGATAAATGATTAAAATAGAAGAAAATATGTTTGATGATGGTGGGGTGGGTTAGTGGCATATCAGCTGATTATTATTTATTATTATTATACCGTTCATACCAACAAACTCACTTTAATTTAACCTGTGTTGTGTAACCTCCACATTAAGGCTGCTGGAACTGGCTGGTGGATTATATAATAACAGGTTAATTTAACCTTGAAGAGAGAGAAATAAATAGAATGAAGGTTTGTCACTACAGGGCTCTCACTTTTTTTGAGGCCAGTCTAAGGTACAATTTAAGGTAAGGAATTTTTAAGGAAAAGTTATTAAATTTTTAAATTTTAATATAAATAAATTATTATTTGTGCAAGGAAATGTCGATACTTTTAATTTATTTTATTCTTGTTCAGTACTTCCAATCCAAGTTTTTTTTAGTTTTATCTAAGCCATAGTAATGTGCAATGATTACATAAAGCCATTGTTATAATTGTATTTAATTAAATTTTAAGAGGCAATAAAGAAAAAATTATACATATTAGTGGTAGGAGAGCAACAGTGTGGCGTGATTTTGTGTGTGTAGGTATCAGTGTTGCCAGGTGCAGGAAAATTTCTCTGTTTTAGGAAATTTTAAAGTCCACACAGGAACAAAATATAAAGATTATTGAAGAGTATAAACAGGGAAATTTCTACCAGACGAAATACCAAAAAAGACCCTCAATGTTCAAGAGTAAAACAGGAAATTATTGAGAGTAAAAAGGGAAATCCTCATGTTGATGTTGGGGAAATTTCGTAAAGCAGACCTGAGCTGGCAACCAGTAATGCCACTCCTAGGTTTTTCCACCTAGATCTAGTTTTTTTTTTTTATTGCTATTACCTGGGTGTCTGGGTATTTTTTAATTATTTAATTAAATAAAAGACCTAGGCTTTTCTGGGAAAGTGATTTTCAAGTACGACTATAAACAACACACATTTATTTTTAATAATTTGGATTTTGCTTTAATTGTGAAATATCGTAAGGGGCACCTGAGTATTATAATTATGGAACACAAGAATTATCCAACATCCACCGTCTTGACTGTAGAGTCTGCACAGGTGACAGTCTGCACAGCCGCAGTTTGGACGGACAGGAATAGAACAGGGCAACTCTATATACTGTCCGTCTTCGCCTTTCGAGAGTCTCTACTCTCAAGAGGCGACACCATCTAGCCAGGAGCCAAGTGAGTACGAGTGTTATTTTTGTGAGCACCGTCAAGGGTCGTGGTAGACTGTAGATCTATATATACCACTATAGTATTCAATTAACGAACAATGAGTGGTTCAGATTTTGAGAAAGCTGAGTGTAGTACGTAGTATCGGGACACCACCAAATAAATAAATAAAACCATGGTATAAACGATCATTTAAACAAGAGTGGATGGACGATGAAAATGTCAAAGATTGGGTTAAACCTGATCTCCGTGATATAAGTACAGTACAGTGCGTTGTGCAGTGTTTTTTTTTTTTTTTCTATACCTCAACCTCGGGGCTGTTGGCTGTCAGTAGCCCGTGACTCTTGCGAGGCCCCGAGATTTTTGGGTGTCGCACTACATGAGACAGTGGAGCTTCGTGATGATGATGTTACTGTAGCATCTCTTCTGCCCCACTAGATGACGACACCTTATTTATACACATCACTATCAGGAGAGAGCAGCTACACCGTCACTCACAGCATCTTGGAATATGGTCGGGCATCTTCTATGTTGTGAGTTGACGACGATGTAGGGGGTATTTTCTTGACGTGTCGGCGTAGCCAGGGTAGTTGACGAACAGCTGGACCCATCAGATCACAGTGTATATACTCATACTGTGCATCATACACTGTGCATCAGATCACCTCGAAAAAATCCCAGACGTTTTCTCGTGGACTCGAACCAGAGCAGGGCCCTTGCCATTCGCAGTCCGTCACTTTATCCACTCAGCCATTAAAAATTGTTATAAAACACGGCTACTGAATCACATGGCTACCACTAAACATGCTAAATACAGTGCTACAAAGAAATGTACACCTGTTGTTATGTAATATGTCTTGTTAAAATGCATTTTGGCTGAAGTTGGGCTTCTGTTCAATCTGGGTTTTTTTTTAGGGCCAGCTGGGCTTTTACCTGTTTGGTGAAATTGGTGAGTGGCAACACCGGCTTTCACTGGTGTCTGGTTCAGTACCTGTTGGATTTCAATGAGTCATTTTATAGTTAGACACTTATTACAGTTTTAGACTCATTCCTTGCCCTGGTGGTGACTCCTTCACTTCTAGAGTTGAGTAATACCTCAGTACATGCAGTATTTATATAGTTTGATCACTTAAACTAAAATTTACAGGTTATTTATTGTCTTTATATTGACAATAAACAATTATGATTAAGATTTATTTTAATATTTCTCTCTCTCTCTGTTTTATATATATACAGTATATTGTTTAAGTCTTTAAGGTAATTTCAGCAGTAAATTTAAGGTAATTGTGGGTGACGGTTGTGTCTAATGGAGTTTGGTTGGTTCGTATTATTATTATAACTTGTTGCTTTTATTTTTAGTATTACAGCTATTTTTATATTAATGGAGTGATTATTATGGTATTTATGACAGTGATTATTGGTGCTTAGTAGGTTATTAGGGAGATGCATTATGTGTGTGTGTGTGTGTGTATTTTAATTAAGATATATATTGGTATTTATATTAATGTAAAAAAAAAAAAAAAAAAAACAGCTGTCAGGTCTTCATTTCCATCAATAATCGGTCAACCCAATTCTATTATACTTTATTTTGAGTTATATATATACTGTCTCGTATTTATTTCTATTTCCATGGCCATTAATTAAAGTGCCAAAAAAAACCACACCATTAATATCACAAACCTGCTAACTTATTTTATCATTATAATTTGCCAGCTTACCAAAAAAAAATTTAGTTGATGTTACAAGTGCCACATAATTATACTATTTTACAAGTGCCACATATATGATTTTACAAGTGCCACATATATGATTTTACAAGTGCCACATATATGATTTTACAAGTGCCACATATACTATTTTACAAGTGCCACATATTAAGCCATTGGTAAATATCTACTCTATTGCCGGTTGTTATTACGATGTTTTTACGTTCTGTACCCACTAATTTATACCATTCTAAGACACTTTTCTTTTATGGCATTTTCTATGGAAATGCCCCATTTCCAACACAGGGCATATTCAAATGGGGCATTTCGAAATTGGCCTAACCTAACCTAGACCGCATCAGACTACTGGGACCTAACCTGGGAAAACTACTGGGACCTAACCTGGGAAATAACCGTGGTAAAGTACCAGGACCTGACCTGGGCAAAATACTGGGACCTAGCCGAATCTGGCAACACTGCTACAAAACGGCGATAGTCTAGATAAATACCTTTTACTATATTACAAGTGCCACATATACTATTTTACAAGTGCCACATAATTATACTATTTTACAAGTGCCACATACACTATTTTAGAACCACAGCTTAAAACAAAATATATATATATATATATATATACCCAGTATATATATAATATAGACTACCAAAATTCATACACTACATATTATTTTCTTATAGTAAAGTTTGGTAAATTCACGGAAGTAGTGGGTTCACTATATTGTATATTTTAGTATCATTACCCACTATCTGGACCATTCTAAGATACTTTTCATAATTTGGAAATTAGTCTGACCTAACCTGACCTGACCTGACCTGACCTGACCTAACCTAACCTAACCTAACCTAACCTAGACCACAGCAGACTACCGGGACCTAACCTGGGCAAACTACCGGGACCTAACCTGGGCAAACTACCGGGACCTAACCTGGGCAAACTACTGGGACCTAACCTAGGCAAACTACCAGGATATAACCGGTGTAAACTGTCATAAAGTGACCCGGGGCAAATTCCCGGAACCTAGCCGGATGTGATAACACTGCACGGCCCTAGCCAAGAACACAGTTCTTCTGTAATAATGCCTAAAGTTTTACCCACAGACTTTACGGGAAGACACTTAATTATTTACTATACTTTAATATAATTAGTTAGTGCATTGTAGAGGGGCCTTGTACCCCCCCCCCTATTATTCCCCACTGGACTGATTTTTTTTCCTGTAGTAAATTTGAAGGGCTCCTCCTGTCCTAGAGAATTAACGTTAATACGAGGTACTGTCCATTTTATTAATACCTATTTAATGATATACCGGTATGTGTCTGAGCTGAGTTTACCAATTTTACCACATGCCTGGATTTTTTGTTAACCATATGTAATATTTTTCCTCAGAGTCACGATGTCAGGTGAGAAAACAAGCAAAACTACAGCTCCTGGATACCTTTCTCCTCCTCCCCCTCCCCCTCCTTCTACTTGTGATAGCTCAGAAAGTGGCCTTGATGAAACCAGTGAACCTCCGAGCCCAAGAATGTCCAGGGCATTTGATACAGAAATTGATGACCAGTTGGTGAGGAGGCAAAAAAGAGGGGGAGAGGAAGAAGAAGTGACTGTCCAAAGCAGTAGTAGTGGTAGTATCAGATTAGATTACTACACTGATAAAGCTGTGATGCAGAATTATCAAAAACGCATTGCTAAGGAAGTGACAGACAAGGAAAGTCATAAATATTCATCAAAACTGGTAACTTCCAGTCATGACAGAAAACACATCCCAAGTGTTAATGGAGAGGAAACAACCCCAGAAGTGATAGAGGAAATTAGTGATTCAGAGGCAGACAGTAACAGCACCACAGCACCTGATGATAGTGCTGTTACACACTCATTCACTTTCCCTCTGCTCAGTCACAAGGAAAGCGAGGAGGTGCACAGGGAAAACGAGTCAGAATTACAGCCAGCAGTTGGTGGTCCCATGTCTGAAGGTGCTTTACCTCCAGATTCCACCAGTGTGAAATCCAAAACTCGAACGAAAAAACTCAGTGGCAGCCAAGTGACCAACAAAGATGCCAGAGACTCCGATTCCTCTGTTTCGTCAAGAAAGAAAGGATCAAACAAGAAAGCCAAAATCAAGTCCAAGTTTGCCCCTGGGAGCCTCGAGTACATTGATGAACGTTTGAGGGGACGGATATTTTCAGGGTGGGTGGAGGAGAGGCGGTGGGTGGAAGGGATCAATGGCTACAGAGATGTTATTGAGGTGGATGAGTGGGAAGTGGAAATGAACCAGCAGCTAAAGGCCATTGTTGCTTGTATCCCAGGAGTGCAAGAAGGCACAAGGTGGATCAACATCACATGTAAGTTGCTGCTATGATGTTATTGGTGTGTCATACAGTACTGTAGTTATTGGTGCTGAATTTGTTTGCTCATAGTTTAACACAGTACAGTACTGGTTGTTAATTGGAATTTTAAATTTTTTGTGTTTTTAGTCGTGCTTTATTTTCTCTAGTAATAAAATAGTGTGCCTAAGCTGTAATATCAGCAAATTTCTAAGACAGTTTGTCCAAGATGATTATTGTATAAGCAGCTTGTCATTATAACACAGTAGCCACACTTGTCAATGCAACTTCTCACTATGTATAATGTGATATAACTTCTAATGATATTTCCATGTTGACTTCAGCCCCCAACCGTACCACACCTAACTTCTGCCTATGGGTGTTTCTGGATGCCCCACCTCGCCCCGGCCACTACTGGTTTTCTGTTGCAGCCGTCAAACTCCAGCCTCAGTTTGGACTCCAGGTCGTGGTGAAGGAAATAAGGCAAGATGCGTCCTTGGTTGTGAATTCAGTTTGCTTATAGGGTATTGTTGTTTTGCCTTTGGTGACACTCCTTAAATTTACATGAAGGGAAAGTATGGAATATCAATTTAAATTATTCACAACACAGGCAGATCCACTTTCACGATGGAGAGACAGCCGAGAAGAGGCAGAGGAGACAGATGAGACGACAAGGAAGCAGTACCAGTGGAGAGTTTGAGTATGTGAATGAGCAGGTGAAGGATTGGCTGGAACAGGCACAACAACTCACCTTAACATCAGTCTGGGCAGCTGTCTCTTCAACTATTACTTTCTCCAACATACGAGAATCGATAAGGTAACACACACTTTTATAATAGCAAAGAAATTTTACTTTAAATATTCCTTCAACATTTACAAAGAAAAAAACAAAACACTATAAGCATCATTATGGAAAACGATGCTATTGAGCCCGTTTGATTTGATATATTAGGAGATTATTAATAGTGTATAGTCACATCTGGCAACTTGAGTACCATTGAGCTTTACACAGTTTAGTAGGAAGCAGCTATCAAGTGAAATGGGCCTTAATAAACAGACTCATATGTGCTAACTTATGAATGTTATACTGCATTTTACCAGTATAGTGATTGTTTTTAGTTTGAGTTGAGAGAGTGAATGTCTACAGAAGTGAGTGTATGCATAGTGAGTGACACATTATAAAAAGTACAAAAATGAAGCATAATACGTACAAATATTGTATATATGAGGTGATGATGCTTCTTCAGGTTTGTGATGGTGCTGGTAATGACCTTGGTGCTGGGACTGGTGATGGTGGTAAAGGAGTCGCACCATTTGGGTCTACGCTTCATAAGAGAGGCTGGCATATTTTTCCACAACATCACACCATTCATGCAGACAGTGCTGGCGTTTGTGGAGAAGATTGTGGGTGGTATGTACCTGCTTGTAGCTATGGTGTATCGGGATCTGAGGCGACCTGGCCGCCCTTCAGTACCTCCACCACCACCACCCCATTCACCCTATCCACGAGCCCTCCTTCCACCCACAGTCCACCCTGCCACGCCCAATGTCTCACAGCAGGTCAAGTATGTGCCTCCAGAAAGGTGGGTGTTTAGGACTCAAGACAGGGACACACCATCTTCTTGAGGTTCCACCCAGTTAGGACATGTTTTAATTAGTTTGCTCTCTCCCCCCCCCCCCTTTCAAGAACAACCGGACAGATATTGATATCTTTTCTTTTCATTGTTACTGCCTTCACTCCATAAACCAAAATGATAAAAACTGCCCAGCAACAGCCATAGGGTATTGAAAGTTCAGCACGAAAGCTGTTGATAGGCGACATGCTATATTAGCTGCCTGGCAGTGCTTTCCTGCCAACCTTTTGGTGGTAATGAACTATACTTACCGGTAGTCTATACTAGTCTCAGAAAGTTTCTAATGCCCTTCTCCTTCACTTTATACTCATAGATATGTGTCTTATACCTTTTACAATATTAAATGTAAAGATATTTGATGAAATTCATGTTTTTATTATTTTAACTCGATTATTTATTCATTTTTTATTACCATTAATATATTTCTATATTGTGCACTACTGTGGGGTAAACTTTATGAAACTGAAACTTACATACAGTATTCTATTGTGTGAAATTAAGCTCTTTATGTTTATGGATCAAATATGTCTTAGTGAAACAGAGAATAGAACTGTATATGTGGCTAGAATTGAAGGCAACCACAAGGAATTGCTGTCTTTAGGAGCTAACTCTAAGTAGTCAGTAATGTTAAAACAGTGAATTTTATATCAAGATCTGTTTAAAAGTTAGATGTTGAATGTACAAAATATGTCTTGGCATGTTTTGTTATCATAGGTTGTTTCACTCTAATGTAAAAATTCTGTATGGAATGCTCCTCCCCCAATATATCACTGGTATTATCAGAACAAAATGTTTGTTAATTAATCACGTATCACTAACCAATGTACTGTGATTAATTGTAGTGTGGTAAGTGGAGCAAATTACCATTACATAATGTGGCATTTATATAAGTTACAACACACTCCCTCTGGAAAGTAGTAGTTAAATGTCCACAACAACATAAGAATAGTATGAGTCTGGTACTTATTAGTCACTAGAGTGTAGTAAAGAACTACTTTACTTGGGAAATTAAACAAATAAAAATGGGATAGAGTTGCATTGATACTTTGCATTATGGGTTGTACTGAAGTACCTGCGAGACAAGGATGCCAGTCAGTATATGTTAAACCCATTATGGTGGTACATTTTCCTGTCTCTCTCGAGTCAAACCTTTGATTTGTGTGTCTGTCTTGCCTTGAATTGGGCTGCAAATACCTGTATGTCTTTCAACTGCTTCAATAGGAAGTAAATTAAGTCAAGAATACAAGGTAAGGTAAATTAACTTAAAAAAGATCATCTATGCATGGAATGTTTCTTGTGCTGTTTTTATAAGCAATATATTTCATTGGGCAGTGGTGGGCAAATATTTAAAAACACTTTTTTGTATTACAAGTATATTAATGGGCATTGATCACAGGCATTTGTAGTGTTGTCCCAGTTAATCCTATAGAATAACATGTTAAGGGGTTAGTACATTGTAAATCTGGAGCAACTGATTCTTCCAAAGTATTTTTAGCAACAGGACACCATTATTTTTGTTAATCTGGTCCTGTTTTCTAGCATACTTTGGAGGAATCAAGGCACTCCAATGTACCAAAAGTACAGTATACTATCCTCTTAAACCATATCACTTACCTTCATATTCAGAGATATTGTGCCTTGCATCAAATTAGTTTATATTCATACAGTAGCAACTGACTAACATTATATCAACTAGTCACATGGTGATTTATACTGCAAGCATAAATGTAATATTGAGAATGGTTTCCACGCTTTGCATTTTATAATAAACATCGGTTATTCAAACAAGGTAATAAACAGTTCCTTTTACTTGGTAGCAATCTTCCTAATAAACCTCTGATACTGCATTACAATACAGTGTTTCCGACTTCTATTATTATTAATGTCACAGCCAGGATAATTTAACGTCCAGTCACCATAAGGTCTCAATAATAGGCTTAATAACCTTATAATTCATTTCATATGAGGTTATTTCCCCATCTGTAATGAATTCTCTACATTGCTAGACCAATATAATTATATAGTACAAGACTTTCATTATGACCAGGATTCAAACTTACACACTCTTAGTCTATAACTTGTGTGTCAAAGCTCTTATTGCTGAGCCACAATGAATGTAGTTACTCTAAATATTAAAATCCAACGCTATATATTGGAATTCATATAGCTTTAAAGTTAGGTAGAAAAATATAACAATTAAAACTGTGCATTAAAGCTGGTAAAACATTGAAAATACAACCAAAGGAAACTTTACAATACTTTGCACTGTGCCATCAGTTGTACAAACACACACAGTCTAATAACTTTGTATTTTTTCTTTCAACCTTGGCAGAAGGTAAAAAGAACATTGCCTCAAGAAACCTTGAACTGTACGATGACGTTCCTAAGTTTCATTACCTACCTGATTCAAGGCGAGACAAAGCCAGAGGAAGAAATGCACAGGCCAGTTCAGGAGAGGCTCACTCACTCAAACTTCTGAATTGGCCTGTGTCTATTCACCTGGCAATCAAGCAACTATGGCTTTAATTTGCCTTGAGCCAATGGGTTAAAGAAATTAGGGATTTTGATAGTACAGTCATTATTAATGGCACTTCTTTGGGACAAGGGAGAGGAGTTGTTAACCCTATTTGTCTCAATGAAACTTAACATGAACAAGGACACAAGAGGTAGATGGAGGAGATATCCTATAATACTCGGCTTTAGGTGTTAGAATGTGCATGGATGTAAAGAGGGAAGAGATAGAGCAAACTGTTATGAAAAGGAAAAACAGATGTGATTACCACAAGACAAAAGTGAGGAGGGGTATTGCCCTCTTGTAATGAAAGTATAATCTACAGAACTTATATGGCCAACTTAGCTGGAGTAAAGTCAAGAGTGTGAGAATAATCCACATGAAACAATTGCAAGAAAAGAAAGTAAAAGTGTATGAATGAATGCATAGAACTGTGCTCAAAATTCAAGTAGTTGAGGTTGAATAAATAAATTGTGAGGTGGTTTATGACCAATAACTATGTTGAATCCCAATACTCCCAACTACTGATGCAATATCCACTCTAATGGTGAGGGTACATATGTGAACAAAAGTAAAGAGATGATTCAACTTTTCCAGAAATAATCAAGAAACACTGCAAACAAGGATGAATATATGAAGCATTCACATGAAAATTACCACTGAATATGACTGCATCAGCTTGCTTGTCAATTTGAAGACAATATTCCTGTACAGAAATATCAATGAGTTTTCCAAATTTATGATCATCTCATCATCCCCAAGCTACAAGGTACATCATTATTATACAACTGTATAGCACTGTATATTATTGTTGTACATCTGTATATTATAGTATAAGAATCTCATGTGCTGTTATCAAAACTAAATGAACAATTAACTTCAGCTGCAATTAGATCTAAACCAGTCTCAGTTCAAAACTATAATATAACTCTAAATTAACTTCACCTGTTACAAGCATGCCTGAACCAGGCTACGGATTCTTAATATATGGAGTATATAATTTATCTAATATGCTTGATAAAAAGACCCTTCCAGAACCTGATGGCAATGAACTGGCATCCTTATAAATTTTAAACACAAAACAGGAAACAAGCAGTCTGTTTTTCCAATAACACACCATAACTCCAGCAGGTGTGTGTCCAAGATTTATAGGTCTATCTTAAATATCATACCTTTACCAAAGTTCAATAAGAATCTTGCATATAATGTTTCCCTGGTTCACTTTATAATATTCCCCTTAATTGGTTAAGGAACTTCGGAGGGACACACCCATCCACCAAAGGCCTTTTCCAGCTCAGAGGCCACAGCCAAGGACAAGTGGTCATGATGGTGATTAGCAACAACCTGAAATAAGAGAAGGATGCATCATTCCATATCAAAATTGCTTGGTTACTAACCAGACATAATGTTTGTTAACCATTTAGCCACGGGCATTATCTAGTGGCATCTCTCCCTCCCGGGCCTCTCTCACGCACTAGCAGTCACTATGTAAACAACACATTTAATGGCTAATAGCTTTTAAACCACTCACACTACATAAATAAATGATACAGGATATTGAAGTACAAACCTTTAGCTGTCTCCTAATGTACTTGTGAAGACATTTGTAGGATGGGTAGGCACCTCACAATGACAACTTAAGATTCACTTTTACACTATTTACATATCTAAATAAGTTTACACACTCTAATTTCGTTATAAAACATGTCAGAATCACATTTTTCAATAACAATATGAAATATAATGTCACTGTCGTTTTTACATACATATATGGTATTTACAGGAAAAGAGGAATGATGAAAATATGGCTTTCTACTCTCACAGTTCAAGCCACACTGACTGTTTGTGGGTGAGATGGATATAGCCAAGTCCCTGAATGCCAGCCACAGTGTTACCACCTCGAACAAGCTAGCTAGGGACCGTGCAATTTAAAAAACGGTGCTACCTAATTAATGCTACACACGCGATGCTCCAGACTTGTTGCTAGTGCCAAAATATTTATACATCCGCGAGTTAAGGGTTAAACACCACGAATGAGATGGGACTCTAACCCATGGCACTTGTGACCTCTTTATCACCACCTTTCCCAAAGCTCTCCAAGAATTTTTTATTTAAAAAGGTTACTAATAATGCAATTTTTTTTATCCAGATTGTACATTAATCAAAACAGTTCTGTATAGGTTCTCCATCACTACATTATGAAATGCCAGCCAGGCAACATGCACTAGTAAGCTCTACGCATCAAATAATTGTACATGAACAACTGTAATTTATATCAATATATCTAATACTGTAATATGTTTTTATACATTATATAATACCCATACAAGAAGAGATATAACCCACCTGAATACCAAGTGGGAGACCATCTGACGCAAGCCCCAGTGGACACTGAGTTGATGGGAAGAGGGTGATGTTGATGATAGCAGTATAGACAAAGTTAAAGGGCCTTAGAAGGGGCTGGCTGTGGTAGGGGGCAGTGGTGGGGTGGCTTGGGAAGAGCAGAACACCATCCTCCCCAAGCAGCTCCTGGATTAAAAATATACTTATGCATCTGGTGTTTAAACTCGCTACAAGTTCAAAGTTGTGTTTACTATTCCATACTTCATCTACCTACAGTACTGTATATTTCTGGGTTTGATCTTCAGCTCTGTCAAAGCCATTATTAAAAATCTACTTGATGTATTAATTATATAGCATATATCACTGATAACTGCAAATACTGTTGTATGACACTTAGGCTCCTGTGCACCCAAGCTCTCTGTTATGAATGATGGCTTACTACATAATTTTATATAGGTAATGTACATACAAATATATGATGCAGGTGTGTTTCAGTACTGTGAGAATAATGCATTAAGCCAGCTTAAAGACATGAGAACTTGTATATATAGTGCAACTCATGTATACACTGAACCTTGATTTCTTTCCTGAGATCATCACACATTGTGAGAAGCTTTGGGAAGCTCTCAGACTTCTTGCTTGCATTGTTTAGCTTCTCAATTATGCCCAGGAGGAGGCCAGGCAGAGTATTGTGGGAACAGCGTAGACACCACTTGGCCATCTCCGTCCAAACATTCAGATTTCCCTGTGGGGGTCAGTCCACGTTATTCATTGCACACGTCTTTCCATTATTTATATACTGTACTGTACAGTCAGCGGCTTAAGTCCTATCGCCTCACTCAGCACTTCTTGAAGGATAACATACAGAATGATCATGGAACAAACACATTCACCATCACAATTTTACTATCCAGGGGGCATATTATTAAAACTATTTAGTTGTTGAAGTTCCTCAAGCTGTCTGGCTGAACAGCCCCGACCTATTTAGTTATTCAGTTTACATGCCTATAATTTCATTCTGTACTTTATGACTTGGCAAATGTGGCAACAGGACTTTTGCTGCCGACTGCACTTCATTTCATTCTATTTTGGGGATACAAAACTTTGTTGGTATTCTGGAGACTACTGATATATACATAATGATCTACTTGCACAGTCTGATAAATTAATAGCCTCCCATTCACTGATACCACCACACAACCCTAAGGGAGGTTAAGGTAACAAAGATTTCCACATTTAAGATGCTACAGAAACTCGGTTAAATCAATCTATTACATACTGTACACAATAACATTGGAAAATGTTCTCAATCTTTAAGTGTTTCTTACTTTTTTCAATGTTAATTCTTGGCAGAAAGTGTGGGCTTCCTCCACACTCCCCAACTTGGCAAAGTACATAGGTAAGGCAGCCTTCAGCTTTTTTAGTGTAATCTGTTGAAAAAAAATACTGTCATGTAAATGGTAATCTAACCAAATTGTATTTTTGAGTTACTGGAAATTACATTCAAACAATTGATCAGTATCACACAACATTAGTAGTCTGTCTGACCATATAATTGTACTGTGTTAAGGTGAATTAAGGAAGGTATATGGCTAAACAATAGCAGGAATGAAGGAGGGCAAAGAGTATAGGTGGAGAAACTATGGAATTGTCATACAGGAACAGAAGAATGTGTAAGTTTGGTTGTGAATGCCAAAGAAATGTGTGTGTGGAAATATCAAAGTCCCAAATACCAGAAAGAGTACAGCCTCACTATACCATGCTGGATTAGTCTTGCTACTTCAACATTTAACAACTGTTGGCTGTCATATACTAGCTGTACTGGCTGAACCAGGTATTACTACATAATATAATCACTTTAATATAATGATGATATGGCTTGGCTTCTACTGCCGTGCAATACATATCAAGGTAGATTTTGTATATTGCAGATTCATGACTTTAAAAGAACTGTAGGTCAATAATGACTTGCTTATGCTGCTTCAGACCTAAATCCCTGAACTACTGTGTAATGTCAAAAGTTCCCACTATATGTTAAACTGTACAAAAAGCCTCACCTTCTTTGCCTTGATGCCATACCCTTTCTCAAGGTGTAAGACAACTTTCCTCTGTGCATCCCTGAGCTCTGAAGACACTGGGGTGATCAAGGGTGAGCCTCCATCATCCTCCACATAAAAATATCTCAGTTTTCTTACATCAACCTGTGTGAGAGAAAAAATGTTACCGCATAATGTTGATTGTTTGGTATATATTTACTGTATTTTACTTCCTATACAACTGAGTAAATGTTATCTAACCCCTAAAGTATTGAACAAATCTCTGTTGAGTACTAAACTATCTGACATAATCTCATTCCTCTGTCTCTTTGCATCCAGAATCAAGTATGCAGTTATTCAAGTTCATGCAACCTCTCATGACATGCTTAAGCGAACTTTGGGTTGTATGCATAAACATCCGTAGTGTTGACGATGGTGTGGTACTGGTATGACGGCTCCATAGATAAATAACAAGAGTCATCGCACTGGTACCACGCCATCGTCAACACCACGGATGTTCTTACATACGGTCCTTTATCTTACCCACCTTTGAGTCGAGCTTGAGGAGGTGTGCGTTGCAGGCTGACAGGACCTGGTACATGGGCAATAGGTCCTGGGCATACTTACACATGGGACCTGTCACCAAGAATTCACATGCCTCTCCTGTGGCCACTGGTTCTTGACCCAGGTTGCTCACAATCCCTGTAATAACACCACACACATTTCACCATTAAGTCTTGCATAATGGGAGATTCGATAACTGCTGAGTACAATCTTGAATATTCTGATACTATCCGCAGTGTAATATTAAAGACACAAGCAGCCTCGCGGTTCATGTCATGGTCAGTGCCACTTATCCTACACTCTTTTTCATGCCACACTACCCATGTTGAGCAATTTTTTGCCCCCTGGGTTCAACTGTTTAGCTGTGTATAGACAGACAAATGAACAGATGGACACAAGCAATCCAGATCAGTACAAATTGGACTTTCATTGATACATATATTAGAATACCCTAGAACTAAAGTTTCAATGACAAAACCCACACTAATGGATTTGGTTCTGCAGAAACAAGACACACACAACTTACCATATGTTGGTTTGTGGCCAAAGATACCATTGAAGAAGGATGGCATTCTTATGGAGCCTCCAATATCTGAACCAATGCCAAAGGGAATCCCACAGGCAGATTGAAGACAACCCTGGATATAAAAAAAGGCTTATTATCATATACTGTAATTACCTTTCCATTTACAGTTTCTACCAAATGATCTACTACATTTCTTTCCCTGTTATTCTTTCTCAACATAACTATTTTTCTTTGTATACCAATATCACATTTTGTTGCAGTACAGTACAGCATTGTATTATGACTCATGGTATTCCAATCAATATTACAATGCAAGAAAACAACTACAAACACTAAAGGTGTGTTGCATTTTTTTGTTTAAAAATATTACCTTTATCATATTCATTATACTCCCAACCATACTTTCAATTCCTATATGACAATTCAACTTTTTTTATTATTTACTTATGTACAGTCGGCAAAAAAAATTTCGTTACCATCCTTTTAACAGTGTGATGTAATGTTGGTAGGCCTGACTGGTGAGTCAGGTGTGGCGCGAGTGTCATATATACCTCCGTCACCCTCCCGGACCCCTCAGTGTCTAATGGGCAGGCAAGTAGGACTGACGTACTTTTACCCAGTGCTACTTTTTCTGGGTATTTCAAGGTTATTCTTGTTCTAAAATACTCAAACGTATTTTTTTATGTTTAATGATAAATAGTTAAATAGTAATAGTTCTTGAACACTCAAAATTTAATTTAAATTCAGTTAAACTTTTGATATAAAAAGAAAGGGAATGCCTTCTGCTAAGTTGTCATTGCCGCGGCCCGCGAGGCACAGCTGCTCAGACGGCGGAGTACCAACCCTGCCGCGCTTATCGATGTTAAAATTAACGTAGGGGTGGTAACGAAACTTTTTTTGCCGACTGTACATGATCACTCTCCCACCATATCCAACAATTTCAGTGAATCACCACTGCTCCTACATCCCCCATACTGTACTTACTTCACCCCCAGATGACCCTCCCACAATGCAGCAGGTTTTGTAGGGATTGTTGGTTCTCCCATATATGGTATTGGCACTCTCCCACCACATACACAACTCTGAGACATTGGTGACACAGAGAGGGATGGCCCCAGCCTCCCTCATCAAACGCACAACATCAGCGTCTTCATCTGGCTCAAAATCACGCCTGATCCATAGACCTGCAGTCTGCCGTAGCCCTGTTAAACGTACAGAATCTTTTCCTCTTTCTCTAAACACAAGGATCAATATTATTTATATGTACAGTATGATTATAAGCAAGTAAATTTAAGGTAAATGCACTAAATCTTTCCCTGTACTACTATGTTCATTTACTCATACTACCATCGTACTAAACTGATTCAATGAAATCTATTTTATTTAGAATAGAGAATTCTTTATAAACAGACATAATATGGATTTGATTGCTGATAGGGAATGGTTATACAATCAGTTACTGTACCTTTGACAGCAAAGCAGTCCTTAGTTGAAAAAGGTACACCGAGGAATGGTTTTGTCGTTGTCAGAGTTTCAACATCTTCTGTACCAGATCTGCCAACAAAGCCAGAGTTTAATATAATAGTAAATTATTGCTCAATTATATACATTTCATATTTTAAGGTGTATGGTGAGTCAAGCTTATTTTGAGAGAAAGGGAAAAAATTACTATATAATGTGAGAGCAGCCCCTGTAGTAAATTACCTCACCTCACTCTAGCTCACTCATGGAAGGAAGTGAGGCATTAACACAATGTACTGTATGTGTAAAAGTGCGACCCTTTTTGCTAGATACTTCTGGCTGTCATAAAGAGTACCGGTACTGTATTATCTCAGCTTCTAGTGGTGGGGAGTGTGACTAACCTGATGAGAGTGTCAGCAGCCCGGGCTTCTTCTAGTGCCTCATCAAAGCGTGTATCCACTACACAGTTCAGAATTGGGTTGATCTCTTTGATGCGGGCAATAAATGACTTTACTACTTCCTCACTTGTT
Source organism: Petrolisthes cinctipes (assembly GCA_033782935.1). Classification (NCBI taxonomy): domain Eukaryota; kingdom Metazoa; phylum Arthropoda; class Malacostraca; order Decapoda; family Porcellanidae; genus Petrolisthes; species Petrolisthes cinctipes. The sequence goes on along the minus strand of JAWQEG010005883.1, from coordinate 55,039 downwards.
AACTGGGGAGAAGTAAAAATCAACAACAATTAGGTATTCACATAAGGTTAAAAGTTGCATGACCATGTTAATTCATGAAATGTAACTGTAAAGTAGTGAAGTTACATGGCCAGTATAAGCCACACAGAATAACAAATTACTCCTTAATTCACACATCATACCTAAAGACAGTAAGTATGCTGTCCTGTACTGAGCTGCCTTATCATACTGTGCCTTATTTGCTATATTGCCCTGCATTTTACTTTGTGCCACGTCACTTCATTACTGACCTTCTTTGTCCTGATCTTGGTGGCAAGGGAGGTGGCAGACTCAAGGAGTATGAGGTTGGTGATAGGTGGCAAAGGTGTGTGTGGATCACCACGGTACATGAGACCGAATAACAGTCTTGAAAACACCTCCATGGCCAGCCTCACTGTCCGCAGCAACAGGTCTATCCAACGCATTCTGTCGACTGATGTAATTTTTCTGCTTAAAATGTGGTGCAAGAACCAACATCTTTAATAGGAAATAACATATAGGTTCACTCACTCTCATAAACTTAGCTTAGTACTCAGAAACTCTAGGGAGAACCATTTTGGGATTGTTACCGACTCCAGGAAATGGTACAGGGCCTCCACTCAGTACTCGGTAAACTTATTACACAATGGAAGACTTGATATATTTTCTATCATAATTTTCCTACATGGCACCATGTTTTAATATAAGTCCAGCAGATACAGTGGGACAAATTTGGAGAGATTTATTAAAAGGGATTGTAACTTGAAAACAAGCAAGTGCATGAGAAAAATGCTTAAGAATGGTGAGAAATTCGGGAAAACACAAGCGACAAGTTTTCCTGGCCTTAAAGTACTGTATAATTCCAAATTTGAACAGTCCTCTGGTCTAAGTATTTTGAATTACTGTATAGAGGTTCAACTGTACCACTTGCATGTCCTTCAGTCTCAGGGTGTAACTAACATGTTTTATTTATCTGTTCAACAATTTATCTTGATCTTGAAACTACGAACAGTACATCTCTAAAGTGCCTTAATAAGTTTACACATCTTACTGACAGACAGTTCTATTAAGATCAAAATTAACCTACAAATGGGAACAAATAAAAAAGGATCATCAACTTTCTACCAATCGCCAAAAACAACCCATTCATATACAATAAAAATGCACAAATTAGGACACAGGAGCATTGGGTGCAAGAGCATGCACTTGGACAAGAAGCAAGTTCCAATCTGTTCTGCTCATTGCCAGCAACAGATTCTGAATCAAACATAAATTAGTTGTTTACTTTGTATGAAAACTAAGTAAACAACACACAACAATGTTTTAATTATAAAAAGGGTTCAATCAGACAATCATGCATCTGACCATAGTATCAATGATGCAACAGTCTAACGGGCATGTAAAAAAGAAGAAGGGAAGTGCAGCAAAATTCAAATAAATTGCATTCAGCCACAGATATCAAGAGTTCAAGGCTGCAAAACGTGCTGCACATCACTGCAGGCTAACCTGTGACTGGTGTCTGTACAAGCTCATCAGAACTAGTGCTATGTCGATGCAGGTGTGAACGCACTGTGTTTAAACGAGATTTCAGCCCCTTGACAGCCATCCTTCTATTGGCAAAATTGATGAAGTCTCTGTTGGAAGTACACAGCACTGGTTCTCACCTTCTCTCATTGAGCTAGATTCCAAACATTAATCAAATACTGCATGATTTCATTCTCAAAGTCTACCTCATTTAATTACACGCTGCTTAACTCACAAACACACTCACTTTAACCTATACAAAGGACTCACCTAGATTTAATAATACAACAGTCTGAGCATACAGTACTGTATGTTGTTTTACCTTAACCCAGTGAGAGCTAAGAGTGCTTCTTAAGCCACTTGAGAGGAGATGTGGTTTGTTGAAGTGGGATGGTGAGAAATATGAGTGTATGAGAGATGTGATTTAGGTATGAGGGTAGTTAGTGTTGAGTGTGGAGTGGGTGAAATGGTTTAAGCAATACATTGACATGGTTTGGGCATTTGGGAACAATTCAACGTGGGGAGTTTACATGGAGGGTGCACAAGAGTGAGATTAAGGCGCCTGGCCTGAGAGGGAGACCATATCAGTCAGAAAGGATGAATGAAGTGAAAGAGTACAAGAGGGAAAGGAACGATATTGGAAGGGCATGGTCGAATGAGGCCGGGAGTGTTAGCAAAGGAAAAACTACATGTTCTTCTGCTGTGGCCATCCCCTAGGAGGATCGAGGCATCCAAGCTTTACACATAGACTGATAGAAATTAGAATATAACAATGCTTTTAAACAGTACTGTACATATATATTAGCTTAGACAATGACACTCACCTGGTAAGTGTGGTGCAAGCGTATTCTGCAACAATCTCCACAGCCCAGACGACTGCAAGAACAAGAAGTGGAACATCCTGGTGTTGTACTTGTCACAAAAGCAACACTTATATTTTTGTTAAGGTATTAGAAAAACAGTTGGAGATTAGAGTTCTTCAGGAGATGGGAATAAAGAGTCCCATTTACAGGAGCTTAAAATTATGAAGAAATTCATAAAGGGCTCTTTCTAAAATAGTTGATACAGTTTCATGCATTTACACATGGAGTACCGTACTTCTTCAATAAGAGAAAAATAATTATTATTTTAAAAAGTCAGAATGTCACTGATCACTGATGAGGCTCTTGACCAGACCTGGGTGCAGTGAGAGCGCAACTATCAAACACACAAACGTTTATACTCCCTCAAACAAGTGGGTTGCTGCTTACACATTCCTTAATTCTCACAAGAACCCTCTTTTCACAATCTCAGCTCAGGTTTGGCATTTTTACTGCCTCAAGTATTTAGGCTAAAGAAACTGTGGGTCAGGTACTCCCTATTCATGCAGGGATTATTAAGATTGTTTAATATTACACAGCCTGCCAATGCACCCAAGGCAACTCTTCCTCCAGAGGCCCCACAAGTGTAAGGGAGCCAGTCAGCTTAAGGTGACTAAGCTCCATCAGTGTATCTTCCTTGTAGACTTTTCTTTTTAATTATTGATCTTTTCCCACTGCCATTCTAAGCTCAGTACAGTAACAACAACCACCATCTGCAGCATGGATATGTGAGTGATCCAGACAATGTATTATAATATATACAGATAAAGTCTTCAGGCTGAATACAGAATTTCAGACATAGTACTAAGAATGTAAATGAACAGGAGAGACACAAAAGTCACGTGGAATGGTGATGGGGTGATGCAACCTCTCACCTACATCATCACAACAGGAAGGATCAATGTGTACTTTCAGATCTTCACTAACAGCATGGCACTACACACATGACGTAAGCAATCATTCATAACCAGCTAATTTTTTTTGTACGAGTTGTATTCTAAGGCAATATTCTCTTTTTTCTTAGTTTTTTAAATAGCTACATTACAGCTTCTATAATGAATAATTGTAGGACATAAAATTATAATAGTAATAGTTTACTATCTTCAGTGACACACCCCAATTTACATTCATCAATTCAGCATTTCAGTATTGTACTTACAATATTTCTATGAAGCAACAATGAATTTATTACTTTCATATCAAGCTACATGCAGAATCTGGAAAAGTACCGTATACAGTACTAGAAACAAACTTATTATGAATGGTCTCAGAATGTCATTAAATAGATGATTCAAATGAACTCGTATGTGGTAAATTTTCCACCTGTAATATATTCACATACAGTCCCAGACTAGAATGACTCTGTATACAACACAAGATTTCTTTGCAGCCATGATCCGAACCTGCATACCCTAATCTATGACCCTGGATTATGAAGATTTTACCTGTACGAGAATGTCATCAACAATCAATACAGTATCTAAACTCACATGAATTGGTTGTGGCTTGTCCTTCCTTTTCCTTGTACCTAATGGAGATGCCCACAGGCGACTCTGCAATAGCGGTAAGCATTATTAATATGAACCTAAATCTTGTACTTCAGTCCTGATCTTCAACTCTTCACCGTTTTACTGTCTTCCTCCAATGCTTGTTATTTCTCCAACTCCTTTGGTGGAATGTGTCTTTATCTGTGCTTAATTATCATTAATTTTTTCTTACCTAAATATAAACAAATAATCAAGATGGTACCATGCTTGCTGAATGTTATAAGTACTGTACAACAAAGTGGAAAAAACGAACACTGCTAGATCCGAAAGACCTTATACCACAAGGTTTGTTCTTTAAGAAAGTTTACAAGTGGCTATGATAGGTTAAGTATGGTACTAAAGGTATCAACTGTATCTAATTTTATAGCTTTAAAGACAAGATAACAATGTACTAAATTTTACACACCATAGTAGCTAGCTATGACAATGATCGTGACTAATGTTAATCCCATAAAGCTACCAAATATACTGTAGCAGCCAGTCTGAGGTCAACATATTCAGCTTTGACAAACAACTCGACCACAGAGTAGGACAGTGTATGTTATGCCCGTATGACCACCGACTCCACACAACGAAAGGTACAGTAAGGAAGAGAGGGCAGCTACCATACTCTCACTCACCACCCTCTTGGACACTAAAGTTAAGGGGGTCATACACTCTTGGTACAGTGGAGTGCCTTGATTCCTCCAAAGTATGCCAGGAAACAGGACCAGATGAACAAAAATAATGGTAGCCTGTTGCATGGAATAGGTTGGGGAAATTAGTTGCTCCACATTTTCCAACACTGTGCTACCCCCTCCTTAATCTGTCGGTAATCTCAGCCATGAAGCCATACATACATAGAGGCACGAGGTTCTTATGGTTGTTAATTCATGCCTTTCAATACCTGTCAATAAAATGTGAAAACTTTACTAACTTTCCTTACTGAGAAATGCACATCACAGACATTGATTAGGCCTGGTGGTGCAAGGAACGATTAATGTTTACTTCTATTAAACTTAGGAGCATAGGCAACAATAACATCCATGGTGTATATGATGGCTTGGTACCGGTACAATGGCTCTGTGGTGTGTCTATGGAATCATCGTACCGGTACCACACCAATGTCAACACCACGGATATCCTTGCCTACGACGAGTAAGAGGAGATTCTCTTTTTAGTGAATTGGAAGGTCTCTGATTCCTCCAAACTCTGCCATAAAACAGATCCTGTATTAGTACCATCGAGAGCATCTGTTTTCTGGCATAGGTAGGAGGAATCAGTGGCCCTGCAAGTTAGCCCCAAATGAATCTCCCCTTAATATAAATACCTTACACAACTCACTACTACGGTACTACTGGTTAGATACCACACTAGTGCAAGTTATATCACATCTTGCTAACTTGATGTCATAAGAAATCAGCAGGGAATTTACACACTATTATACAAGTAAACCTAAACCACACGAGTCACTACACTTTAGTGACTGAAATGAAAAGTTATGTAAGTTAGACATGTATAAAAGAAATACAATGCAATAAGAGCAACTGGTATAACTTGTTTTCATTTCGCAATACAGTAACGGTATTTACATTAGTTACATATACATATACACATAGAGCTAACACGAATATTCTGATACACTTTGAGAATACAGTATAATTATTTAGTTTAACCTTAATTTAGAATAAAACTCAGTACAGTAAATAAATAACTTACTAACTTACCAAACACACAATACTGAACTGAAACCTCAATAATAACGAATCCCAATAAAATATACCGTAATACACTAATAATGATCACTGGTGTTAAATAAAATGAGAGATACAATTAATTAAGACTGGATGGAGATTTAGGATACAGAGAGAGAGAGAGAGAGAGAGAGAGATACAATTAATTAAAAATGGATGAATATTTAAGATTGAACAGACAGAGAGAGATACAATTAATTAAGACTGAATGAAGATTTAAAATACAAACAGTAAATACCACTCAACTCTGGAAACTGACACCACAACGCACACAGCCAAGTAAAAGTAAAAGCTATGAAAGTACAGCACACAAAACACACACACACAAAAAAACACACCCCAAAAAACTTGTTAAGGGGGTAGGATAGTACAATGTTGGTAAATCTGCTGGAGCAACTGATTCCTACAAACTATTCCAAGCAACAGAACACCATTATTTTTGTTAATCTGGTCCTGTTTTTTGGCATAATTTGGAGGAATCAAGACCCTCCAGTTACCTCCTTAGTAAATACTGGTTGTGACTTGACTAGTGTTGCATCACCTCACCTGACCTAACCTGACCCGACACACTCCCAGTAGCCAAAGGAAAAAAAAACTAAAACTTGTTATAAGGACCCTGTGATCGTATATGAAAATTAGGAGGCTTCTGATTCCTCCTGACTGTGCCATGAAGCAAGATCCTTCCTTCCCTATAAGTGTGTGTGTGTGTGGGTTGTATTCAAGAACATCCATGGTGTATACGATGGTTCTGTTGCTTGCCTATGGAGCCATCGTATCGGTACCACGCCATCGTATGCACCATGGATGTTCTTTAATATGGCTCTGTGTTTTGTGGTAATATTTGAAGGACTCGCTTATCTACATCACAGGGTCCCTTAATTAACCTTTAATAATAAACCTATTTGCAAAAAGCACACCATGAATAATAAAAACATACATTCCTACATACACGATGAGTCGATGAATAATGAAACATATAACACCTACATACACGATGAATAATGAAACATAATATCTACAGGCACGATGAAGAATAAATCATATTACCTAACTTAATAGAATAATGAAACATACCTACATACATACACGATGAATAATAAAACACAATACATACATACACCATGAACAATAAAACATACATACATACATACAAGATGATGATGATGATGCTGTTGGTGTTGTTGTGGCCGTGGTGGTGGATTAAATGATGTTATGGTATGCTTCAAATAATGCTTGTAGTGTTTGTGTGTGTGTGTGTGTATAGTGAGTCAGCTGTTGATGATAAGAAAGGGGGCTTGGCTGGCCTTGACCACTACCTGCAGAATGTAGTCAAACCCTCCCTCATCCTCACCCTTATTATATTTTCTTTTTTCTCGCCTTCCTTTACTCATTCTCTGTATTTTTTTTTTTTTTTTCTTCCTTCTATTTTGTCTCCTTCCATCTCTTTTCTCGCTTTCCTTATTTTTCCTCCTCTCTCCCCTCCCTCCAATTCACGGCTAATAATTTCATCCATGGTTTAATTTGATAATAATACAGTGCGGTGACAATGTATATAATACACTTTTGTGGCCCCAGCAGGAGGAAGGAAAAAGTAAAATAAAGGAAGGAAGGAGAGTGACGGTGTACAGTATAAGAGGTCCATACACACACAGGCCAGCCTGTCCGGCGGCCTGTATAACCTGGCCCGTTCAGGCAAAACAAAGCGGTGTGTGGGGAGAAAATGGGCCTGTGCAGTCGGCCTCAACCGTCGCCGTGGAATCAGTCGCCGACAGATTTTATGAGTCCGGCTCCGGTCAGGTTCAGCCGTTACAAGCCGTTTGAGCGTGTGTGGGTACTTATGGGCATCAGTCGTCAATCCAGTCACTAGCGGAATACTGGACGTGAAGGCCCGGGACACGGGCTCTTTGTGGTCGCCATGCAAGGACGACACGAATCGTCCATGCGTGGCTGATAACGGCGATTTGTGGTTAGGTCGCAGAGTCGCCCTTGTGTCCGGCTGGCGGCTACAGGGGCATGGAAACGACAGGCCCAGTGGCGGCCATATTGCAACCAAATAGAGGCGGGAAAATTTGCAGGCCACCGAGCGACCACATGTGGTCCGTGTGTCACAGTCCAAAATACAAATCGCCGCCACACGTAGTGGGGATCAGTGTCTCCTGGTTTCAGACGCCGACACATTCGCTGGTGTGTACGGGTTGGCCTTAAAATAATGGAAACCTATGACAAGCTACGTCCCCAGACTCCCCACTACTGTGTGTAGTCCACCCTAGACCAGAGAGAGAGATCTTACTACTACTACCATCACCACTTCGGAGTTACTCGTATGAGCGCAGTTTCTGTAATTTTGTTCGTATGACCTATTTAGTGTGAGAGCAAACCAATACATCATAGATTACACACTCGTCAATGTCTCGTTTCATTATACTTGAGATGACAAGAGCCAGTCAAATTTTCGAGAAGTTTACTTGGGTCCATCTTGTTCCCATTCTCCTTCTCTGTCAAAATGAAGAAGAATGGGAAGGATTGAAAGGAGAATGGGAAGGGTTAAAAAAATAGAATGGAAGAGTTGGAAGGAGAATGGGAAGGATTGGAGAAAGAATGGGAAGGGTTGGATAGAGAATGGGAAGGATTGGAAAAAGAATGGGAAGGGTTGAACCCACAGAGCTAAAAACCTAGAGCGCTGAACCCTGTGTTGCCCGTGTTATTAGATAGGAGAGGCGTGTCACAACAGGCGAGCGCTCTATTGTATAGGTACTTGCCCATTGAACTCCCGTACGTACTTGTATAGTATGTTTCTTTCCACAGTTATTGACATTTCCCTGATTTGTAATGCATTGTATCTTGTTATCTAATTATAAAGGTTTTGTTAAATCAATTAACAAGGCTCAGATAATGTCCATAGGGAAAATTATGCAAAGAAATTAAACTTAAACTGGTTTATTAAACAAGACAAATCTGTCTCCCTCTCCCTCCACTTACCTTACATACATACATACATATTACTCTAGTGTGACATACATACATACATATTACTCTAGTGTGACATACATAGATACATATTACTCTAGTGTGACATACATAGATACATATTACTCTAGTGTGACATACATACATATTATTCTAGTATGACATATATACATACATATTAATTATTCTAGTGTAACATACATACATACATACATATTACTCTAGTGTGAAATACATACATACATATATACATATATTACTCTAGTGTGACATACATACATACATATTACTCTAGTGTGACATACATAGATACATATTACTCTAGTGTGACATACATAGATACATATTCATACATACACACATATTACTCTAGTGTGACATACATACATACATACTGAACAATGTGAACATAAAATACTTATCATAATAGAGATTAAGTACGTTGTATATATATATTATAAGAAGGTGACTGTGGATGAGAGCCAACGATAGTTTTGTTTATCTAACTAATTTCACCTATTAACCGAAATGTATTTATATTTAATCAGCCATTCACTAATATATCGGTTAAAGAAATACTTATTCATATATTGTGAGTCACTATAATGTAGTTAATATACCATATCATCAATAAAAGACCGAATAAATGAAATAATATCTTACCATGGCATAAGCTAACAGGCTGGCGGGTTGAGGGGAAGGGCAGGTATCATGGCCGCCAACCCACTTCCGGTGGCGACACGCCAGGGGGGGGGGTGGCGAGCTCTATGGTTTTAGCTCTGTGGGTGGCGAGCTCTATGTTTTTAGCTTTGTGGTTGAACCACAGAGCTATAAACATAAAGCTCGCCACCCCCACCCTGGCGTGTCGCCACCGGAAGTGGGTTGGCGGCCATGATGCCTGCCCATCCCCTCAACCCGCCAGCCTGTTAGCTTATGCCAGGGTAAGATATTATTTCATTTATTCGGTCTTTTATTGATGATATGGAATATTAACTACATTATAGTGACTCACAATATATGAATAAGTATTTCTTTAACCGATATATTAGTGAATGGCTGATTAAATATAAATACATTTCGGTTAATAGGTGAAATTAGTTAGATAAACAAAACTATCGTTGGCTCTCATCCACAGTCACCTTCTTATAATATATATATACAACGTACTTAATCTCTATTATGATAAGTATTTTATGTTCACATTGTTCAGTATGTATGTATGTATGTATGTATGTCACACTAGAGTAATATGTGTGTATGTATGAATATGTATCTATGTATGTCACACTAGAGTAATATGTATCTATGTATGTCACACTAGAGTAATATGTATGTATGTATGTCACACTAGAGTAATATATGTATATATGTATGTATGTATTTCACACTAGAGTAATATGTATGTATGTATGTATGTTACACTAGAATAATTAATATGTATGTATATATGTCATACTAGAATAATATGTATGTATGTCACACTAGAGTAATATGTATCTATGTATGTCACACTAGAGTAATATGTATCTATGTATGTCACACTAGAGTAATATGTATGTATGTATGTCACACTAGAGTAATATGTATGTATGTATGTAAGGTAAGTGGAGGGAGAGGGAGACAGATTACAGTTATATATATGTATGTATGTATGTCACACTAGAGTAATATGTATCTATGTATTTCACACTAGAGTAATATGTATGTTTGTCACACTAGAGTAATATGTATGTATGTATGTATGTAAGGTAAGTGGAGGGAGAGGGAAACAGATTACAGTTATATATATTTGTCTTGTTTAATAAACCAGTTTAAGTTTAATTTCTTTGCATAATTTTCCGTATGGACATTATCTCAGCCTTGTTAATTGATTTAACAAAACCTTTATAATTAAATAACAAGATACAATGCATTACAAATCAGGGAAATGTCAATAACTGTGGAAAGAAACATACTATACAAGTACGTACGGGAGTTCAATGGGCAACTATCTATACAATAGAGCGCTCGCCTGTGGTGACACTCCTCCCCTATCTAATAACACAGGGTTAAGAGCTCTATGTTTATAGCTCTGTGGGTTGAACGGAGAATGTGTAGGTTAGAAGGAGAATGGGAAGGTATGAAGAAGAAAGGGAGGGGATCGATGAGAATTTAATGGCTGACATAATTACTATGAATTACGATAACCCAATCATTACGCAGATGAATACTAAGTTGCTTTAGCCTCGTACCTAAATGTTTAAATGCAAAAGTAGTAGAAACCCACTCTATTAACTGCTACCACTCTTTGCAGCTTATCTTGGCCCCGGGGGTTGGACTGATATAGGAGACCGCGCTCTGGCCACTTCACCTCTCTCTCTCTCCCTAATCTTTCTCACACCAACTATTATTAAATTATATATTTTCATAGTAAGGATGTATAGTTTCATGAATGATCTATACTTTGAGGGCAAAACAATTATTTTGAACTTTGGTTACCTTCCATTACACTTGTCATTATGTGATATTCATGCCGAGTTGCCTACCATACATCCCGCTCGGTCAGGGAGTCACCCAGGTCAGTATAGTTCAAGGAGGAGAAATATTTTTCAATCAAGTCTTATAGGGTAGGTGCAGGAGAGATTAGCTTGATTTTCCCGACTTACAGTACATATCCATGGAAAACTCATTGGGAAATTTTTGAAGAAAAAAAAATCGTATGGTTAGTTTACAAGTTATAGGCTAAGCCGAGCGACAGGGAAAAAGGCGGAAAGACTAGATAGGTCACGTGGCAAGAGCACGGAATCGTCCTAACTTCACCCCAGGGGCCAAGACACGTTGCAAAGACTATAGTCCTATATATTTCGGTATTGGCGTGCAAATCTTAAATATAGACTAGACCTGCCTAGATGGGGTCACATCTAGGCTCATGTATTACATCGAAACTCCAGTTAATGTGGTAAAGCTCATGTATAGTGATATTATGAGATACGAAAATGATGCAGGATATGTTAAATGTCACCACATTGAAACTCCAGTTGTCTGTTGTACGCTCACTATAATTAAGTGTTATTATTAGGAGTGATGCAGGATGTTAAATGTCACAGCATTCACCACTTATGCTCCACAGGATATGTACAGTATACAGGGAGGATTCATGTTTAAGATAATGTAGGATTTCCAGTGTAAACTAGTCTACCAGTGGGAAAAGTTATACATATAACGACCCTTGTACTAATCATCATTCACTTCAGGGTTTGTATACATAATACATAGCACTTATATAGGCTACAGCTTGAAGATCGAGAGTTCTCGTAAATTTTGAACGAGTATCGATCTTTTGAGCCACCGACCACCAGTCCTTGGGGTAGGAAAAATTACGTAACAAACCAAAGAATGATGAAATACAGTAGTTCGGTACTCAGATAACATATAATTAAATGTTTTCAGTACTGTCTATCGCTAATTGGTTTCTCTCCACTTTACATAATGTTATATGGCTATAATTTCCTGATCCATAGGAGGATTTTCCAGCTTCGTATTAAAAAATATTTGTAGATAGGCCTAATATGCATCTCACACTATATTCTTAGCTTCCAAAGAGAAAACAGTAGGGGTGCATGGGGTCCCTGGGCAAGAATTTAGGTACGATCGGGTATAAAAATGAAATTCAATGCATAATGAGGGTTTAATGTATAATGCAGTGCATATAAGTGTATTATGAGGTTATAATTGTATAATGAAGACAGTGTTTAACTAAGGTAAATTGCAGTGCATTATTATGGAGTAAGTGTATAATGAAGTGCGTATATAATATAGGCCTATAAGCATATATCCCTTTCTTGTTTCCAGCAGCAGGTTCGGAGGGGATGGAATGGCTTACCAAAGTGAAGGTAGCCTCCCTCACCATCCTGTTGATCGTCTGTGATAGTCTTGGTGATGTCCAAAGTATGTTGCATATACCTATACCAAGGAGTATTTTGTATATTGGGGATGGGGGTATTTATATTGCCTTTCGAACCTCAACTCTGCATTAACCTTTGTAAGTCATGTGGGGATCTGCTGTGCTGTGGCAAATTATAGGTTAAATCACTATTCTCGGCAGCTGCATGTGTTACTAACAATGGCGGAAGAATAACTTTATTTAATCAATTTCACATGAAGTTATGTAATACTCCCCACTTACAATGAATTCTCTGCTGTGCTATACAGAACGATTTTACAGAGACTATTATTGTACGTATAAGACCCGACGTAGACAGGATCTGCTGACCATATACAGTCGGCCTCAGGAATTGGTACACAGAATATTGATTAAAAAGCGGTCATATATATTCTAAACATACGGTAGGGAGTGTTCTACTGACTGATTCAAGTTGTAGCCAAATAATATTACTAGAAAAGTTTGGCGTTAGGAAATCAATGGACTAAATTTTCTAGTTGTTACGAACCCTTGATGGCTCAGTGGTGTACAAGAATTCCCGAGGCCGACTGTACAGTGTACAACCATGCCCTATGACTCAAGAGTGCCTGATGAATTAACTGTGGGGGCACAACAAAGTAATAAAGCTGAATGTTGTGGAATTATATCGAGAGGTAGAGTCAGGCCAGGGAAACTGGATGGTTTAATCTATATGGTTTAGTAATGAAGGTTTCACTCAGGACTAGATGAAAACTACCAATGCAGAGATTTCCATGAAGAGGGAAAATAAAGTAAATGGAAAACAAAAGTAAAGAGTAACTAATAATTAAATGCTTTGATAAAGCATAGAGTGAGGAGAACAGAAAACTCATCATCACTTTTACTAACTCCATACTGTACCGTTACTTAAATAAGATATAAACTCATCTCCTGTGTGTACTTTTCCAGATTGTCTCTCCTTGACATTACCACAGAGGCCCGCCGATCCAATTTTATTGCACTCTACTCTCGATCTGAATCACACTGCAACGGCAAAGTTGAAAGTGGAGGTGGATATTCAGAAGGTACAAGCAATGCAGCAGGATGGGTGGTCTGCCATCGACTTTATCTACTACCAAGGTGAAACAAAAGTAGGATGGATGCATATCAGACTGAGTGGGAAGGGCACAGTGCGTATTGCATGTGCTAAGGAGTTGAAAAGTAAGATAGTGGACTCCAACTGGTCTACACCCTTACCTAAGTTGTCGGCAATTCCACTCTCCATCATCTTACAGGTAATCAAAGGGGGTCATAAAGTGAGGGGTAAATTTCCAGGGGCCATTATTTTTTTTTGGAAACTTTGGATTTGGATATGAAATTTAAGTATGTAGTCATGGTAAATCAACAGCAAAACTATGTTACATATAAATGAGCGAGTATTCAAATAACCAAAAGTATATTTACTTAAGTACAAATCAATTCTATGCTCAGTACAGTTTATTGCCTGTTGTCAGCTTAATTTGCAAGCCCCCTCAGAAAAGTGTTGGCCTCTACATTGGAAACCTCCAGTTATGCCACTGTCATACAGGGGAAAGGAAGGGTAGAAGGAACTGTTGGGAGTGGAAAGGAAACAGTCACTACCACTGAAAGAAGGATGATGATATTTTTATATTAAGCACTGTACAGTCGGCAGCAAGTCTTGATGCCAAATCATAATAATTCATAAATCATAAATCAAGTATGGAAATATAAGCTTCACAGGCTCGTAAACTAAAATACAAAAAAAAAGTTTATTAACATACCTCTTGTATATTGTATTTTTGTATGGTAAATATGTTTGTTCGATTATGTGCCTTTATGGTATCCTTCAAAAAGCGATGAGGGAGGCGACAGGACATTTGCCGCCGACTGTACTATACAAAGACTCGAAAAGGGAATAGACCATCACTATCACCAATCCTGGCTCTCAAGATGTTTCATTAAACAGTTTTTGTGTGTTCATATAGACTTTAGCTAGAGTATAGGACCTGATTAATTATTTCCTAGCTAGATTTAGCCTCTTAAATGTGTACATGTGAAATCTAACACTGAAGAAAATTATTAACCGTTTATAGACAGAGGAAAGCCAATTGTCAGTGATGGAGAATGTCAGAGGCATGACCTACCTTGTTGCAAATCACATCTGCCCTACACCCTTCTCATCTATCCGAAACATGACAGTGAAGGCCTGGTGTTCTTACGGTGTATGTAGTCAGATCCGTCAGTGCTGGAATGGTGAGTATCTCGTGTGATATACTGTACAGTACTATACTTGGTATTTAAGGAAATATATTATACCATCTCATTATTCAGCTTATTCTATACAAAAAGTGTTATTATGAGTGTTTGTCCTTCCATACCAGACCGCCTGCTCCAAGAGCCACTGACTCAGCCTTCAGTGTCAAGGACTGAACCTCCACTTTCAGGGACTCACCCTCCAAAGGTTCTAAATCTGCTAACACAGTGGACTTTGAGTGCAGCTCTGATAGGACCAATGTTGATTGTTGTATGTGGAATGATGATTGCTTTATGCTGCCATTTACAGTGCTGCAAACAAGCAGGCAGGTGAGAGCTTGACACTTTGACTGTGGACCAGTTCCAGCTGTGTGTAATTGCTTTCACAGCTGATTTTCTGTATTATTAAGGATTTAAAAATATATACAGTATTGTATCTGCTACAGCATGACCAAACTTACAAAATTCAGACAATATCATAAAAGAATAGAAACAAACACCAAAATATGAATTATTTCAGTCTTACTCATCATCTTTCAGTGGCCATCAGAAGCTAGACCCAGCCTAATTAAAGTGTCCATTAACACAGCTCTGTAATTCAGAGCAAGTAAATAGACAATGCCTTGAAAAGTTACCGAGGCCATAAATTCAGTCTCTGTTCCTTTAGCCAAGGTCATACTCAGGGCTTCATAAACCTGAATCCATGTAACTGAAGAGCCAATCACATTACATTATCTTATTCTTTTCATTTCTACTGGTCCTTCATATGGCAAACCAGACCTTCCTGAATAATAATGGTAATAATGATTCTTATATTACATTTTATATTACTTGTGCAGTTGGGGACCATAATAATCATCCACATAGGGTGTTCATTAGCTGAGAAACTTTCCAATAAATAGGTTAAGTACCATCTTTTGATTTAGTACAAGCACATGAGAATGTGAAAACATTAGACAGGAAGTTGCTCGAGTTGTCCACATATGCATCGAAACTTATTTCGACGACTGTACCTGCCTCCACATTCACCTCTTGTATTATTCTCTCCTCCAGTTCACATCAAGATCCCCAACCTGATGGTGAAGCGGATTCCACGTATGAAGATATTAATTCTTATTGGATGAAATCATTGGCCTCCAGTACATCAACATCAGTTACTTTCTCTCCATCAACAATAACAATCTTATAGATTCACTTCTTAAGAGGTTATTTCTCCATCTGTAATAAGCATCGGGATCAAGGCTCAAGAGCTTGGAGATTTAGAAGAGTGTGCATACTTGTGGTAAGACAAATAAGCATGGGGTCTTGTTACAGCACATGTAGCTAGTCTGACATTTAATTAAGCACATTCATACAGAGATCACTCACTACTCCATCAAGTCACTCATGAACAACACTCTCCCCATCAAGACAGAGTTCACTTGGCCAGGCTGTAATGTGGTAACTATCTCTTCTAAGCTGCTCAGAAAAAGTTGGATGCCAGTTTGGGATGCAACACAGCACCCCACACTATCAAATACATTATGGAAGACTGAACTACACACACCCACACATGCCAACACTACGACATATATTTCATGAGGGCCCATTGAGAAAACCCAGTCCAAGCTGTGGCCAGGTAGCTTGACTAACAACAACAAAAACAAATATGGTAGATCTCAGATTCATTAGTAGTCATATAAACAACATATGAAACCATTATACAAAAATAAACAGCTTGCTTTTACTGTATTTATCCATTCTGGCAGATTAGAAATTATGAAGGGTGACTGTGGCTAGGGATCATCTTCAAGTGTTCATATGGTTTTGAACAACAAAAATCTACATTAAATTCCTTAGACAATGAGGGTTTTTCAGTTTCACGTAATATAATTTGTCATTTCTCTAAACATATAATCTAAGTCTTAAGCCACTGTCCAGAGGTTAACTGAGATATTATGAAACTTTTCGGCAACAGTGCATTTGTAGGTGTTAGTTGTCTGTTGTTCTTTCCCTCAGTCTAAGACCAGTAAAAGTCTATGACCAGTTACCTACTTGCTGCTAAGGAAAGGGGGACAAAAGGGCTTAGGAAAATTGTTCAATAGTTTCCCAGCCCAGAAATCGAGCCTGGGACCTCTCGCTCATGTGGCTAGCGTCATGTACAAAGGATAAATTCCTCACAAACAAACAATAAAACTCAATTAATTGGTGCAGTAATATAGAGCTGTCCACTCTGAGATGATGATGATGATGATGAGAGTTGTGAGGCATGAGTTGTCTCACCCCAGGATTCTTGTGAAGCCTCAAGTTGGCCCAGACCCATCACCTGATATTAACAAAGAACTTGTTTTCAATAAAGTGCAACAATCACATTAGTAAAGTGTCTCACACAAACGCTGGAATTGAGAGAAATATGACGGCACTTATATCCCATGAGGGAGTGAGGCATCAACACTATGAATGGTAGTGTATCACTCCTACACTGTACACAATTACATTTATAATGACATGCATATGAAACACTGCATGTGCCATAATGGTGTTTCAGGGTATTTCTAATTAAATATATTGTATCTGCTGTGCTAAACAAGTCATTACCCAAGATCATTATTACCGTATACTAGAGTAGGATAAATTTGATGCATGTACAGTACTTTCACAGAACACAAAGTACTGTATTTCTGTTATTAGAAAGTACTGGACTCTGCATGCAGAATCACAATGATGACCAGAGCTTAATGATGAGGAAGTCCGCCATTGATGTAGTATGGAGTTAGATATGCTGATGCATCAAGGGGAACAACCTGAGGTGGTTTGGCCAAATGAAATAATGGAAGAGTGAGAGCATGGCAAAAAGGTATGAAAGTTACATGGTGAGTGAGGAGGCAAACCTATGATGAGATGGAGGTGTATGGAAAAAAGGGATGTTCCTGTAGAGAGGGACGAGTGTTGCCCGAGAACCGGGCAGTGTGTTAATGGCTACCTAATTTCGGATTATGCCATCCGACAGTATCTACATAGTAATAATGGTTTAGTTTCTAAGAGGGCTGGAGGAGGGCTAAAACTGTGTATCTGTACAAGGGTATTGAAGTAGGGATGAATGTGTAACTGTATGTACCAAACCTTTTTATTTGCCCCTGTGGGTTTCCTTTAACTCACTGATATTCACGCCAGTGTGAATTTTCCTCTCAACCACCTACCTCTCTAAACTGCCGAGCTGCCAGGTCAGGGTTGACTCGAGGGTGTTGCTGGTTACCCTCCACAGTACTCCTCAAGAACAGTTTTTGTAATTCACTCTCCTTTGGAAGACCTGGAAGTTGAAAGAAAGAAGGCTGAAATTGATAGGCCAAATTATTTGGTACAAAACTTTCCCAAATTTAACAAGAAATATACCAAATACTGTATACTGTAGATGCTTTTTTGCTGCAGAAGGGAGGGAGGTGACAGCGGGGAAAACTTAGAGAAGGGGAAGGGTATGTTTCAGGAAAGCCAGTATTGGGCTGGGAGTTTTTTCTATGTAGGAGTATTAAGTTAAATAATTAATACAGTTATATTAATATGATCATGTCTACAATACTATCATTTATGTTAATCAGTTACTATCATTAAGCTTGAATGTCTTGAATCACACAATAAATATACTAAAAATGTTTTGGAGTATCAGCCATATTAAAATCTTCCCGATATCAGTATAAAAAATCTATAATACTGTTTAGCCAATACTGCCAATACCATCAGTATATTATTATGTCAGATTATCTTGCAAATTGCAAAAACTCACAAATGGGGAAACAACCCTCCAGAATCACTAATTTACCAAGATACTGCAGGGGTTAAAATTTACTAACTTTTACATTCAGAACTTCCTTTTATCTTTACATTGCTGCCTAAAGCCCCCTTTGGTTTTTTGCACTATTTTCTTTTCTTACCTTTGGATGAAGGTATATCTCCAAGAGCAGCTGCAGTTAGTGTGGGATCAACATATGTCCTATTCCCACTCTCATACCACTCATGTGAATTATAAGACAACTGCATATTTCCAGCAAAATTATCTTGAATATTATGACTCAATTTATAATAAGACTGTCCCTGATATGACACTTCACCTTCAATGTTGGTTGTTTTTTCATTTGTTCCATGACTCGGGGGAAAGTTCATTTCTTCTAATGAAGTTCCAGGCAATTGGCAATCTTGATCATGCAATAGTGTACTACTAAAAGTATGCTGTCCTCTAGAATCCATATACATAGTACTGTTATTCCTTTTAAGCGAGAAATGACAAGGTAGATCGGCATCCGGCTCTTTGCCACCCAAGGAGTCAAACACACTAAACTGACTCTGATATGGCTCTGGTGGGCATCCAGGGGTGTTGACATTGACACATTCACCTCCTCCCTGGCTACTAAAGATGTTCTCTAGTGATCCTTCAATAGTAGGGTCTGTTGGGGTCTTGGATGATGACTTGTTGCTGCCAGGGGTGTTAAAAAAGACTCCAGACAACCAGGGTGTGCAAATGCTTCTATCCAAATAGGGAGTCTTGTCTTTTCTCTCCCGTGCAAATCCAAGACCACTGTCCACTTTAATAATTTTACGTGTGAAATCACTTAATTTTGGCTTGGACATTATAGAGTCTCTTGCACTAGTCTGAAAATTTTCACTATTACAATTTTCTTTTGTCTGAATTGGATTTATTATCCCTGTTATTTTGTTTGCTTGGGTATCTGAACTTCCATCTAGTATGCTAATTTCAGGATTGACTAAAGAAGGATCTTCTGCTGGTTTGCAATCTCTGCTTCTGCCAATTTTTCCACAGGTATGCATACCAATACCTTCCTTGTAGTGATATCCTTTGCCACCACTTGTCATGTTTCCATCGACTTCCTCATATGGGCTCTCTGAAACAGATCTTTGGGAGTGGATACCTAAGAGCATTTGTAGGCGATCATTCTCCCATTTCCTACTCAATTTTTCCTCTGAGCCTCTACTATTTGGGGTACATTTTATTACACTGAAATGAGGCTTTTGCTTATGACTTCCAAACCCACTGGAAGCAGCATTATTATCTCCAGTTCTTGTCTCCTCTGTTTTCCTAGGCAGGTGCTGGGCACTGGTCTCAACTCTCTGTGGATTAGGTTGTGAGGTGAACATGGGTGGCTGATTTGCTGGAAGGTGCATGGGAGCCCAGATGTTGCCCTTATGTCTGTCTGGACTTAACGTAAGGACTTGTCTGAGCCTTGGTGCTCCTGCCAGTAAGGTGGGTGTTGAGAAGTCACAGATCATCTTCTCTCTCATGTTATCTGTGGAGTCACTGCATCTTGCCACCGATGGAAGAGTTTCTCTATTCTCACTTTCTTTTCTCTGCTGAGATGTTGTTGAACAAATACCTTCCTTCTGTCTACTAGTGTTATCATATGAATTCTTGCAAGGACCTTGAAATTCCCTGATTTCTCTAACTTCATCTTGGGGTAATGACTGTGTATGACATGCCTTTGTAGCTTTATTTTCTTTCTTTAATGCTTCATTGTACATCATTTCACTGTCAGTTTTCTGTTTATTGTGTTTATTCCTGTTTTCCTTGCTTGAGTCATGTGGCCATGAGGCTTCATCAACTTGACATTCTTTTTCTGAATCACAAGATCTTCCATTCCTCCCAAAACCTTTAATGCTTGAAGGTTGAAGTCTATCTGCTGATCTTTTTCTATGTCCCCTGTTTGTTGATTCTAATTCTTCAGTTGTTCTCTTCTTTCCCGCAACTTTCCCTAAAACTTGCTGGTACTTCCTAAAATCTTTGCCATATTTTCTTTGGGATTTTTGGAGTTCTGTCATTCCTTTTCCATTACTACTTTCTACACTAGTTACTTGAACTTCAGAGCATATCCTGGTGGTTTCCACTTTCCTCTCTTTTTCTGTTTGGCTTCTTGTCACAACACTACAGCTACTCCCTGATCGGACTGAAGCATCTACATTTGCATTACTCGAGATCCAATTAGGTATTTTAGTGAATTTTAGTTCCGTGCCGGACAGACTGAGATTTACAAGCTCTTTGAAATGATCATCCTGCCCTTTTTTAAGTTTGCTTCCCTTTGCATCATATTTCTTCTGGTCTTTTTTTTCTGAGTTCATTTGTGATTCTCCACTAGTAGATGCCTCGCCTTTCTTATTCAACCTTCTCTCTCCTTTGCTCTTCACATTTCTGGTAGTTTTGTTCAATTTACGAGTACTTTCATCTTGGCTGCACTCATTTCTACCAGACAGTGGTTTACCTCCCTTTCTCTCATGTGCTCTATCTTCTCTAACAGGACTTTTGGTTCCGCGGTGCTTTCTTGGTTTTCTGCGCTTCCTTTCTTCTGCTAACCGTCTCTCAACAGCTTGTCTCTCCAGCTAGAAAATTGTAAACTGTATTATTCTGCAACTAACTAAAGAACTGGAAGGGCACTCAGCTGATGTGCATACCCATGCAAGCAACACAAACACGACATAAATTCTACATGTGCAACCAACCCATACTTCAGCCTCAATCTTACCAATAAAAGGCAAAAAATTACAAAAATAAAAAGCATAAAATAATAAAATAAATAAAAAATATAAATATAAAATTAAAATGTAATCTCTTCTAGGTCTAATACTGCCTAGTAATCCTTTCAACTCCATTATCATCATCACTTCCTTTTTTATATACGGTATATATATTTTTTGCAAGGGGTTGGGGGCTCCAAGGTTAGGGAAAGAAAAATTAAATCAGATATAAACAAAGATAGTTGGAATACCCAGTGGAGTAGGTTATACTGTACTGTACTCACATTCTCTCCCTCTTTCAAGCCCACAAAGATCTCAGCTCTTCCCACACGTTCCTGCATCCACGATAGTGTCAATACCGTGACCTACCACTCCACATTCTCAACACAATCACACCCAACACCATACCATCTTCTCCTAAGTCTTCCAGTTCTTCTTTACACCTCATACACCCTTTTCTTCCTTCCAACTTACTTTCAATAAATATTTTGAAAAAGGTCCATGGATAGATGTAGGCTTGATACGTGCAGCTCTCTTATCCTCAGTGTTACCCTCATTTCTTGTGTCTTCGTCATGCCTTGTACTTGTATATAAACTGCTTCCCTGATTGGTTGTATGGCTATCTTGTCCTGTTGGTGCTGTCTGGATAAAAAATAATTTCAAATGATGGAAAAGCATGACTACTGCCATCTGTATTGTCTACCTTGCAATTTTAGCTACATACAACTATATCTGGGGTCATATCATACGTTTACAGATGAACAAGACTCTACTGTTATATAAAACAACCATATCAGTAAAATACACACAAAAAAAAAAAAGCTACCTTACCTTGTTAAGACTGGCTGTGGATGCATTGGTACGAGAGCCAGTTCTTATTCTCTCATAGATCATCTCTTCCTTCCTCCAGTGCTGTGGTTCTAAGAAAGCAAATAAGAGTTACTTTATACTGAAGCCCTGTAATGTACAAAGTAGGCCTAATTAGTGTGTACAGGGAGTAACTGCAAACTGCAAGGTTTATATTTTATCTTTAAATTCTTGGAATGAACATATCTCTGGATCAATGTCAATGTTGTGGAAATATGATATTGTAAACAGTCAAGAAGGCATAGTCAGATATCATGATTTGCTATACAGTAATTCTTTTTGTTCTTCAAACGGTCAAAAGTAACAAAAAATATATTGCCATAATATGAAAGTTACTCTATATTTCAGGAGAGACATATAGAATAGATAGATAGATACAGAGATACCGGTATATAGAAGAGATAGCTAGATTGATAGAGACATAATAGAAGAGATAGATAGACAAAATAAATAGATAGATAGAAACATATAGAAGAGATAGATAGATAGAGAGACATATAGAAGATAGATCAATAGACATATAGAAGATAGATCAATAGACATATAGAAGATAGATCAATAGACATAATTATAGAATAGATAGAGACATATAGAATAAATCGATAGATATATACAAGATATAGACTGAGAAAGAGACATATATATAGAATAGATAGACAGAGACATATATAGTAGGCTACGCATATTTAACTTACTTAATTTTGATAGGTGTCATCTTCTACTGAATAAAAAAAGAGATATATAATACTGCACTATTCTAACTTACTGAATTTTGCTACGTGGGGTCATGCTGTACTGAACACACACACACACAAAAAAATATATATATATAGTACAGTATTGTTTTAAAGGGATAAATAATACACTTTTGGTACATTAATTATTGGAGTGGCAGCTTGATTCCTCCAAAGTACTGTACCGTACAGTATGCCAGGAAACAGGACCCGATATGCAAAAATAATGTGGGGTGTTCTGTTGCTTGGAATAGTTTGGAGGAATAAATTTGCTCCAGATTTTTAACACCGTAATCTCCCCTTTAACGTACTGATTTTTGCAAGGTGAGGTCCTGCTGTACCAAGAAGACGAGGTTCGCTTTTGGAATCATTCGGTAGATAACAGTAGGTTAGTCCTCCAGTTTGGCTACGTTCTTTTGACGACCTGGAAACAAATGATTACTTTAACTAAATAATGTAAAATTCAATATACCTGTATATATCGACTCATGGCTAGCCTATACCTCACCCTGCCAATGAAACAATTTAAAACAGCCAATAATTGCTTCTCAAATTTAACATATTATACTTGAAATAAGACAGGTAAAGTAACTGTGTTTTTTTTAGGTATTAAAACTGTACTATCAGACAATAACTTTTTTTTTTTTAAGGGGGGGGGTATTTTATTAATTAGTATATTGGCTTTATTTTTTTTGTCATATAGGCCTAGTAAAGTTAATTTAAAAAAATCTACATGTACCTTTTTGTTCTTTTATACTGTATTGGCTAACTGTGGTTTTGCTTAGTCATATGTAGTAACTTAATTAAAAATAATAATAATAATAATCTATATATACATTTTTTTTCTTTTATATTGTATTCTTTAGTCATATACTGTATACAGTAAATTAATTAAACCAAAAAATAATAATAATCTTAAATAATAACCTTTTTGTTCTAGCAGCTGCATGTTGAGCGAAATAAATCTGTTGGCGTCTACGTTCTTCCTCACGTTGTAATATTCTCCTCTTTACTCCACCAACCCAATTCATAGCTATATTCTAACTATAAATACAAAAATAATAACTTAACACTGCCTGGAAAACCCCAAATCAAAGAAAATGTCTGCAAGTAGTAAAATAATAAAATATATATCTGTTGGCGTCTATGTTCTTCTTCCCGGGGCAGAATGGCCTCCTGCCCAACAGACCCCCGGTACGCTCTGGTTGTAGTGAAAAAAACAAATAAAATAAAGGAGGGGCTGTATGGCCCTATATGCCTGGGCTACCAAAGCACATCCCAGAAAGATGGAACCAGAGCTTACTGGACCAGGGAGTCTGGGGGCCTCCGACCGCCAGGGAGATTGGGGGGGAAGGTCTTTGCTCCCACAGCCTGTGCTGTGGGCCCAAGTCCTTGAAGTCCACGTTACCACAAGAGCTACAAATGGAGTCGTACCTTCCATGAGACCAGCCCTGAAGGGACCATAAATGGGGAGGGAATTTACACTGCTGCATACAAAGGGATAATGCACCCACGTGTGCTAGCGGTCCACACAGCAGTAGTGACAGCAGTGGAAAAAAAAAATAAACTTCCGGTTGCAGTACACCTCTCGTGGATTTTTAATCCATGTGGGCAGATCTCGTCAAATCCACTAGAAAGTGACCAGATCATACAACAATCTTTATTCTAGCCGTGTGGGGGATGGCTATATTCACAGAGAATAAAGTCAGCCCCACTTGGCAGTTTCTCACGTTGTAATTAATTACTCCAACAACCCAATTCATAATTAAAAATACAACAATAATAACTTAAGACGGTATTTATCTAGTATATTGCCGTTTAGGAAATACCCTTAACACTTCCTGGAATATCCCTTTCAAAGAAAATATCCTGTATGCAGTAAAATATATAATTATATCTGTTGGCGTCTACGTTCTTCCTGTTCATAGCTATATTATAATTAACTATCGTTATAAATACAAAAATACTAACTTAACACTTTCTGAAATATCCCTAATCAAAGAAAATAGCCTATATGTAGTATATAAAATAGAAATGGCAGTATAACATGTAAGAAGTAGACCTCAAGACCGACTGACTAAACTGAGTAACTGACTGTCTGTCAGTGTCTGACTCCTTCAGACTCAAGTTCAGAGTCCTTCTCACTAACTCACTTTTTAATTAACTGTTTTTTTAAGTAACTTTATAATAGTTTATTGACATTTCTTCCTACTCTGTAAAATTGGTTAAATAAATGATATTCTTTTTTTTTAATATAGTCAATTTCAAAGTAATTATTATTGTTTCCAGTTTCCACACATTCATTCATTTTAATATTTTACTTTAAGACTGAAAAAAATATATAACTTCCATCATCACCATGTTGCAGAGATTACAACCAACAGCAAGGAAACATATATATTTAGTGATTAACACCATCAATTATAGTTATATCCACAATTTAGTAATCTTCAAAAGTTCAAATCAAACATTGCCGCCTAGTATTATATTATAATGTCTAGGGGGTGCAGCAGGTAAATTATTCTTTTATATATATTATTCTCTTGGTTTTCCAGTCAAACACTATTTTATTTATACCTGTGTTATATCTTTGTTACATTTGTCATTTTTTTCTCCTCCTGCAGAAGTTACTCGACCTTGCATTCGAAAAGGAAGTTATTATTTGTCTGTATAATATCCGACGGGCATAATTATACATATACATACATATATATATTTACCGTATTGTGAGTTATTAGTAAAAAGTAAAAACAAAAAAGATAAAACAATATAAAAAATCATTATTACATCTACTATAATCATTAAATAATAAGATAATAATGTCAAAACTATTATAATTATTCACACTTTTTTCTTCAGCGAATCAGCACATGGCAGACATTCAAAATTTCAATTAAAAATATATGTGTCAGCCCTGGAAATTCTCTATTTGGGACTGTTTATGAGAGAAAAAAGGGTTTGTGTACTGTTAATATATAAGTATAAGTATAATATATGTCAATTACTATAATAGAGTTAATATAATGTAGGATGTATAATAATATAGGTGTAAAATATGAAAGTGGATGTTGGTTATCATTGTTAGTTTCCTGTACGATGAGTCGATAAACAAACAAACAAACAACAACAACTACTGAGTCATCGTACCGGTAGCACACCATGATTAACACCTATGATGTTCTTGCATAAGGGCCATAATACTTAAGTTATATACCGGTGCTAACCTTGGAAAAGTCCCATATCATTATGAACGACAAAAACTTATATAAACCTTGAAATGAGAAGGGAGGAGAGAGAGTGAGTGTGTGTGTGTGTGTGTGTCCATTGTTATGTATGTATGTATGTATGTGTGTATGTAAGCATTGAGTAAGCATTTTATAATCTCAGGACCCAACAGCAGCTCTGTGTGTAGGGTAGAGGTAAGGTAACTCTGACAGTGCATTGATAACACAGCCACCACCAACTGGGTAGCTTTTAGGTAAGCTTACTGACTTCCAATACAGCTTCTCTAGAATTATTTGTATTTTATTTAGTACCGGATAACTTAGGTAAGCTTACTGACTTCCAATACAGCTTCTCTAGAATTATTAGTATTTTATTCCATATTTATTCTGTTTTATTCAGTACCAGTTAACTTAGGTAAGAGTACTGACTTGCAATACAGCTTTTCTAGAATTATTTGTATTTTATTTAGTACCGGATAACTTAGGTAAGCTTACTGACTTACAATACAGCTTCTCTAAACTTATTAGTATTTTATTCAGATTTATTCAGTATATTATTTAGTACGAGGTAACTTTGGTAAACTTACTGACTGACAATGCAGCTTCTCTAGACTTATTAGTATTTTATTCCATATTTATTCTGTTTAATTCAGTACCAGTTAACTTAGGTAAGAGTACTGACTTACAATACAGCTTCTCTAGAATTATTTGTATTTTATTTAGTACCAGATAACTTAGGTAAGCTTACTGACTTACAATACAGCCTCTAGATATGTTAGTAATTATTCAGACTTATTATTATTTTATTCAGATTTATTCAGTATATGTATTATTCAGTACGAGGTAACTTGGGTAAGCTTACTGACTTATAATATAGCCTCTATTGACTTATTAGTAATTATTCAGTACCGTGTTCACCGTAGGGGGGGGTATTGTTGCCTGCAGTCATGTGAGCAATACCTTAAGGGTTTGGGCACCCCTTTGGCCCCAGCCACTCCCTTTCAGTTCTTCAATTGTCCCTCTTTTCATTTTATTTCCTTCCTGCTTGCTGTCACACCTCTTTATCACCTTTCTCTGGCGCTATATGATCTCACTGTTGCAGCTCCTAATATCGGTCAATCAATCAGTACCGGGTAACTTAATTAAGGTAAGCTTACTAAATTGCAATACAGCTCTCAGGTTAGTGGTACGAGTGAATATTTAAGCTATCATTTTATACTTGGTTAATATTTGATTTCCATTCGTGTCAGATATTTACAAGTAGGCATAACCATTTACATTTACAAGGAGACCTAACTTTGGCTTTATATAACCATTTACATTTGATAGGATTTTCACCAATTGTGAGTTAGGACACCACAAAATAATGAAAGGCTTCATTATTATAAGTCCCACAATACAGCTCTGCATTACTTTCTGCATTTTCATTTAGTTTACCATACAAAGATTAGAGATATAAACAATATTGCGCCAGTGCCAAATCTACCACTCTTTTACAACCCAAAAGTACCACAGATTTTGTTTATTGTTTTATTGATATTATATTTTAAGACAGTTTTTTTAAAATGTGTGTTTTTTTTTTTATGTTAATGTAAGTTTGGATTGATATAAGATGATGTAGCTCTCCAATATAAATGATTGTTTTCAAATTTTTAATAGTTTTTCGTGCATAATAATTCTGGTTGTTTTTATCAGTTTTTGACCAAATTATTGTGTTAAGAACTTAAGCCTTCCCTATCCCAACATGACATGACATGACATGACCTAACCCAACCCCAGAGGGTGCCCAAATCGTTGGTTAGGTTATGTCAGGTCATGTTAAAGGTTCTTTGTTCACAATTATTTGATAAAAAAATTAATAGGACAAACAGAAACAGGCATAAACATAAAAGGGAAATAATTCAGTAATCGAGTAGCAGCAACCTTTCAAAGAGGAAAAACATAAATAATCTAAAGACAGTGAAAGTATGAATGAAATAAAATACATCTCTTAACTATCCATCAGTTCTACAAACACTATACAGTACTTTTGACCTACCTTAAGGGGATAGTATACTTTTGATAGATTGGAGCCCCTCAATTCCTCCAAAGTATAGAAATATAATGGTATCCTGTTGCTTGGAATAGTTTGGAGGAATCATTTGCTCCAGATATACCACCCAAAACAATGTGCTATACTGTATACTCCCTTAACTCTGATCCACTTTCTTTGGTTTTATTTATTTTTTTTTTTTTTCATACAGAACACTGTAAATTTTCTTTCCCATAAAATCTACCACATCTGTGACTAATTAATCTTTGTATTTTTAGGAGTGTCATCATTGAGAAAGAAGTGCGTTGCAGTTATGGCTCCTCAGAAGGTTGCTGTGGTAAGGAAGTTTGGTCTTTTATTTACAATTCCTTTGGACTACTCATTGTAAAGTTTATATAGATAAAATAGTGTATCTAATTTCAGCCATCATTCATAATATGTAAGTTGTTAAGAGGATAGTATACTTTTGAAAGATTGGAGCGCCTTGATTACTCCAAACTATGCCAGGAAACACACCCAGATGAAGAAAAATTATGGTATCCTGTTGCCTAGAATAGTTTGGAGGAATCAATTACTCCAGATTTACTACTTAAAACAATATGCTATATACCCCCTTAATGTTGTGGTGGGTAGGTAAGCTTTGTGACTTGTAAGGATACTGCAATGTAGGGAACTTGTAGATTATGTACCATACAAAATAAAATTATTTTAAATAAGATGAAGTTGTAAGGTTGAGTATACAGTTTTGATATATAATACTTGTGTCTTGCAAAGCTACACATTTCTTTACTTTTATTTAATGATGTACTGTATTGTATTAAACAGTTTACTATTCAGGGGTACAGTAATTATAATATAGTACTGTATAGCAATGAGTGTATATTTAAAATGCTGTTGGTTAGGTTCATACTATTACAAGGAATTTTAGGCATACTGACAGGTAACAAGGATTGTTTAATTCACAATTAAAATCATATTGGACCCAATTTATGGGTAGTAGGCTACTGTTTATCTCTCTTTAGGGGAAGGCTGTGTACTTTATTTTTCAAATTAATTATATAATAAAATATTTTTAATTAGTGCATCTTGGGTCTATATGCAAGAACATCAGCAGTGTTGATGATGGTGTGGTACCGATATGACGGCTCTGTTATTTGTCTATGGAACCATCGTATCGGCACCACCAATGTTCTTGAATACGGTCCATAGTTCATTTACCATTGTTGGACGACAGGTGACGGGGGCCAACAAGGGCATTGGATTTGGGGTCATGAAGGAACTGTGTCAGAAGTTTGATGGAGTTGTGTACTTGACGGCCAGGGATGAAGGACGAGGCCAGGCTGCTGTGGAGGAACTCAAGAAGGTGGGGCTCATGTTGCTGTTAAGGAACCCTGTGATAGTGAACGAGACCTGGTGGCTTCTGATTCCTCATGACTATGCCACGAAACAAGCTCCTTTAATATAGGTGGTGTTTCGTGGCAGTTTGAAGGACACTCTAACCTCCAATATTCTGAATTATATCGTGGGGGTCCTTAAGAAATTATATTAATGTTATGTAAAATGTATCCCAGCAGAAAAGGGCATAACTTTTGATAAATGATATCTCAGGATATTTTAAGACTGAAGTGTTCTTTGAAGGTGTATAAAATTCATGACATATACTGACCTATTTCTTTCTTTTTCGTATAATTGTTACCAATACCTATGTACAATATTTTAAAGTGAAGTGACCAATATCGTTTCTCAAGTTCCTATCTTCTGATGTTCTTGAGAGATAACTGTACTTCCCTAATTTATAGATGATGATGCATGTGAAAATTTACTTTCTTACAGCTGGGATTGTCTGCACGCTTTCATCAACTTGACATTGATGATGCTGCAAGTATATCAAGATTTGCTGAGTACATCAAAAAGACATATGATGGACTTGATGTTCTGGTCAATAATGCTGCTATAGCATATAAGGTTGGTGTAGATATTATGATGTGGGTTTTTACTATTGTAACTTTGTAGTCTGTAAGAAGATGGTAGAATTGTATGGTTCTGTATGCTGCTGGCACTAGGCAAGTTATTTTTAACTTAATTTTAACACTTACTTTCTGCAGCATGATTCGACTGTACCATTTGGAGAGCAGGCAGAGAACACAATACGAATAAATTTCTTTGGGACACTGGCGGTGTGTGATGCCCTCTTTCCACTTCTACGACCTCATGCCCGGGTGATAACCGTGTCCAGCTGTGTAGGACACCTCACAAAAGTCACAGGGGATGAACCTGCTGCCAAGGCACTCAGGGATAAGCTTGCCTCACCCTCGCTTACCCGCAAGGAACTGTGTGACCTCATGAACCAGTTTGTACAGTAAGTTGTGGTTGAGATATAGATTGGGCATTTTGAATGGTTGATGACTTAGAAGGCTGAAGGGGAAGCAGTTTTGGCATTCATGGGTATGATGGCAAGTGATGAATAATTGAGTGTAGATGAAAAGGGAAAGGGCCTGGGTATACTGTAGTTGGAATTATTGTGGAATTGTTGAAGTGTGGAAGAGATGTGATATACAGTACTGTAAATAGGTAACCCATAATAAATTATTATCTTGAAAAGGAGTAAAAACAGTACTGATATGGCTTCTCGTCCAAGTTAATAACAAGAGTGGATCTTATGAAACAAGTTTTTCTACAATGACAAGGCTTGCAAGCTTAGTGAAAGAGGCAGAGCTTACGAACCTCGTTAGCAGCAGAAGCGGAACTACAGAATGTTAGCTAGAGGTATTATTTACAGGATATATTTGCTGGAGGAGCAGGAAGTTAAAAAGGTAGAGTTATGAGTCAGGCATGGTTATATGCCATGTTTACTGTGAGGATAAGGCTGATGGGACAAGTTAGAATAGATATACCATACTGACCAATTTGTACTCTACTCTGCAGGACAGCAAAAGATGGGACATGGAAGGCAGCTGGATGGCAGAGCAGCACATACTCAGCTAGTAAGGTTGGAGTGTCTGCCCTATCACGCATCCAACAGAAAGCCTTCGACACCGACTCTCGCCCAGACCTTGTCATCAACCACTGCCACCCAGGCTATGTTAACACTGACATGACCTCACACAAGGTAACATTTTTGCGAGACTAAATGGTATCACAGTACATATATCATCTTAACCCACAGAAAAAGTTCATAAACTGTACATGCTTCCAGAATAAGATTTCTTAAAATACTGATCAACATTTGAAACCCTAAATGTCACTTTTCCCCTAGGTCAATAATCAATAATAATACTGTGATCCTTTGTTTCCTAATGGTAACTCATATGAATCTCTAGTTTAGTATTAATACTTCTTTGCCTATTTGATTGATTCAATATGGAAACTTTTCAAGTTGTTCTCAAAGAAAACTTGGGATTAATTAATTAATGCCTGCCATCTGTTGATATTGCCATTACTTTACTTTCTTGATAATTTTATTGTATTATAGTTAATTTAAAACTTGAGATCAACCAATATTGTACTCAAAACTATTATACTGTACCTATAACACCGATTTTCTCATCCAGTTTTATATTCACCAATAATTTTTTTCTCTCCAACAGTATCATTGTTAGGATTCAAACCACTAAACTTGCACCAAGTCCAGAGGGATTATTTGGGACTAAAATAAGCTTGGGAATGGTGGGATGCAGTAAAAAGGGGATAGGTTAAACTACAAAGAAAAGCTAAACTGTACAGTGTAGGGGGCAAAAGACAGGTGTAGGTCAAGAAATGCACAAGGTGTGTGGTAGAGAACTTAGGGGATTCACAGAGACCTGTTAGGGATACCCCATTACATAGCCCCACCTTCCGTCATCTCTCCAATGGCCATTCCTTTGTATCGATTATCCATTCCAGTATACTTTATACTCCACAAACCACTTTTCCAGTAGCACCCATTTCAGTGTACAGTCTATTCACTGCATTATCTGCTCCAGGGCCCTCTGAGCGTTGAGCAAGGTTCAGTTAGCACATCCTACGCTGCTCTCCTGCCTCCGAACACGGAGGTGCGTGGCCAGTTTTTGTGGCATGACAAACAAGTGGTTGACTGGGTTAATGGTCCAACCCCATCACTTTACTAGGTATGTGATGCATTTCCTTTCTTATTTATTAATGATCTATAAAAAGGTATCTTTGTGATTTCATGTTTAGATATATGGTACAACAAAGAATTTTGAAGACAATCACAAACCTACAAAACACAATGCAAATCTATTACAATATTTGTTTTCACATATATTGAACCCTATTGAAGGGATACTCTTTTGAGCAATTGTACAAATAACAAATAAAAACTGTAATGTCATAGATTTTGTTCCACAGTTACAGCCTTTGTAGTGATTCATACCTGTGTGTGTTGAATTCCTAGGTTATAACTTGTTTGCAAAAGTAGCCATTATGGGTGTGGCGACATCAAGTAAATTTCAAGTAAATGTAAGCTTTTTACATCAAGAATCTTGATGCAAATGCTTTTTAAAATGAAAATTAAATAATGTGGAGGTAAATCAGTCCTCCTTCCTATGGAAGTTAATAGAGTATGGTGTTGAGTGTATTTATATGATATGAATGATGCAGGAGGCAGGAATACTCCTCCAGCAAGGCAGGAGAATGGCTAAACAAAAAACTAAAAGCTTTCAATTTTCAGTTAAGTTTTCTGCCATTCTCATTCCCAGTTTCTCCTTTTCTTACCATGAATGAAACTGTAGGTAATCGAATGTTAATTGCAGGTACAGTGTGATATTTGAATTCAAGGAGCTGATTGGAGCACTGTTGAATATGCCTACATCTGTAGCATCCCAGGAGTGGCAAGGAATTATTGTTCACTTATGTTTGATCTTGGTAATACCTTAGTTTCAGTATTATTAACAACTACGGTACATTTTGGAGTTTTCATTA
The DNA here is from genome assembly GCA_033782935.1 of Petrolisthes cinctipes. Classification (NCBI taxonomy): domain Eukaryota; kingdom Metazoa; phylum Arthropoda; class Malacostraca; order Decapoda; family Porcellanidae; genus Petrolisthes; species Petrolisthes cinctipes. The sequence goes on along the minus strand of JAWQEG010005883.1, from coordinate 21,985 downwards.
TTTTGGATTGACACCTTGTTCCATCACAGAATGGACAAGGTAAAAGATAAATTTCTCTTCCTTATTTAGAATCCCAAAGGGACTGTTGGTTCCCTGCACATAACATCTGTAGCATCCCAGGAGTGGCAAGGAATTATTGTTCACTTATGTTTGACCATGGTAATATCTTAGTTTCAATATTATTAACAACTCTTGGGTTCCATTTGTCTATTCAGTACTACGGTACATCTTGGAGTTTTCATTATTTTGGATTGACACCTTGTTCCATCACAAAATGGACAAGGTAAAAGATGAATTTCTCTTCCTTATTTAGAATCCCAAAGGGACTGTTGGTTCCCTGCATATGGAACCCCCAGCATACTGTATGTAATGTGCTGTTCGAGATGGTATTTTCGGGTAAGAGATACAGCTGGGGCAGGTGATATTTCCATGAATGCGTGTCATTTTAGTGGAGTTCCCTGTCTCCATGGTAGTATTGCTATACCTTCCTGGGCAGAGTTGTCTACCCCTACTACAGTATTCCATCAGGGAGTAATTAGTTGCTATGGTGATTTTATATTTTGATATGTTCGTTCTACTATTGAATAAATAAAAATTTTCTAAACTTCTGAGGTATACTTTGAACCATACTTCAAAAAATTACAATGGCAAGGGCTGTGTGCTGGTAGAGAGAGGGAAGTCCTGACTCCACTAACAGACTCTAAACAGATGACTTCAAAAACACCCTTGGCCCTGGTGGTGAACAACATCCAGTTCCAGGCTGATGAGTAAACAGGACCCATAGTTCAGCAAGGACAAAACCAGAGCATAATGGAGATACAGTAATTCTGGCAGTCTGCTCTCCAGGTCACATAAGACAATGGCTTTAACAGGCACATTCATTGTAGGAGAGAAACCCTCGATGAAACACGATGATCCTACTCTTAAGGTCAGAGAAGGCAAACAATAAAAATCAATGGTGGGCAACAATGTGGAAATTTATGTATAAAATATATACAGTTACGAGAACATAAACCAAGTGTTTTATGTTATGTAAAAAGTGTTCAGAGAAATTAAGATATGAGCTGCTATGGGCTGTCCTGCTGTTGTTGCTTTACAGGAGGCAAATTCAAAGGAAATACTGTACAGTATATCAATCAATCTTGGCTTTGCCTGTTTACTTGCTCTAATATAAACTATGGATTAACGTGAATGTTATCTTAAACTCGGGAAACTACAGTACTTGGGCTTTATTATTTTTACGTACTGGTAAAAAAGTAAATCCTTTTTCACCTACAGTGTTCAAGGTTAGAAAACACCCAGAGCCAAATTACACCAAACTGAAAATTTGGCCCAAGATTTAGATATCATCATAAGTAACTATAAGGCCTTATTCAGAGAGCATAAGCAAACACGTGGTGCAGAAAGCAGAATTAGGCAGCTGCTTTTGGTTCCTGGGAAGGCCTTTACTAATACAGATGTAGTAAATGTCAGATAATCTTAATATGAAGGTCACTTGTTTGACAGACCTATAAACTTGAGTGAACACTGTATTACCCATTTTATGCTGAGAAAAATTGGCCTTCAGTTAAATTTCTAGTTGCCTACTAATATTATGCACTGCCCATCTATCCACAAACTCTCATTATTAGTTTTCCTGAAGTTAATACATATTGTATGCAGGTGCATTTGTTTCATACAGGTATTCACATATACATAGCATAGTGTATATACAGGTAAATGCATCTGTACATATAATATCTTCAAATCAACTTCATATTACTGTACTTGAGTTTGTAGACTTACAGGTGACATGGAACTTGTTTTGGGCAAATGTAGGTCATTCTATCCTCACCCAAGAAAATATTAAAGTGCTTTATAAATTTATCATCTCAGGCCAAATTTTTATCTCCCACTGAGCTCAGCCAAATCAGTATACTGTAGTGTATTCTCATTCTTAAAGTATATATAGATATGCAATACCAAGCTCAATTTACAAACGGAATTATATCTAATACAATGTGTGTATATAGGAGGTGCTGTTTCCACTACTCAGTGAGGAATATTTCAGTTAGATAAGCTAAAATACACTAGCATGTTTATTTTATAATCACACTTTAAATGCCCCCTTAATTTGTTGTTGTAAAGAATGTATGTTGGCAGTTTACTACTATAAGACATAACCTAATGAAGAAAATTAAGCACAAACTTGTTTTCCTACAATTCAATCAACAAGCACCACAGTTCTACAAAATAAATTGCAAAAATTACTCAAAATATTATTGTTAAATTTTCTTAAGTAGCTTTCAAAGGCACTCTTAAGATTCACTGGTTTTGATCATTTCTGATAACTTACAATAGTGCCCATCAAGCCTGTGAATTATGAGTTAACAAAATTAAAGTTTTGGAGACACAAATCTCTGCAAGTAAGATTTTTGTAGTTTTTAAGGTTGGTGTTATTTTTCCTGTAGTATGACATTTGCGGTCTGTCAGTGAGAAAGGATATACACTTGACATTTTCCTTTCATTCGTCATAGCTTTCTGCCTGTCCGTTTGTGGTCAGGTTTGTGGAGAACAACAAATTCCAGAAAAAATTATCACATGTCAAACTTGCTTCTTAATAGAAAAAAGTATGAGTAAGAGAGCTATCTGCAACTGGTATTCAAGATGTATTCTTGGTTTCAGGAACAAAATCTTTGGCCCAGTACACCCATATTCCAAAGGGTAGATAGTGATTTTGTGGTAGGCTGGAGACCCCACCATATAAACCTACTGTAGATCAATGAAGCAAAACATTACTCTTATGACATTGCCACACCCCATAAGGAAGTGGTTGAGTGAGAAAAGCATCTAAACTAGATTGATAGGTATCCTCCTTGCTCATTTTGTGACCTATAATGACTAGTGAATCCCTGTCTTTGTTTACAGTGCTGATAATTACAGTTCACAACCCAGAGTACAGCTTTGTCACCAGTGCCAGCCAGCTCTCCCTCCTAATACTTCAACTGAAATATGAGTAATAATAATAATACTCCAAACTGTCTACACTTTAAACTCCACACAGTATAGAGAACTACAGTACTAAATTCAACAGTCATCTGCTAATGCCAAGTGGTAGTAACTACTGTACTGTACAAATATTCAAATGTATCCATTACCTATACTGTACAGTACTGTACAAGACTATTCCTGTACACTGACATTGCTGTCACATTTATTATCATGAAAACAAAAACATTGCTATGAAAATTTGCCTCATTCCATATTCATTCCTGAGGTGTCAACAGAATCTGTGCCAGCATTGTACAGCACACCCACAGTGCTTTTAGGGGTTACTGCCATCCCTCCTATCTCCTTTCAAAGTCCTTTCTGGCATAGCACAGTCCTTCTTCTTCCCCAATATATCATAATACAACTTCTATAAAGTTCAGTATTAAATAACTAATGGTAATGTATTTGCAAACACACTAAAAATAGTACAGTACCGACTAGTACAGGTAATATCAAATCACACATTTTCAGCAGCAGTACAGGTAACTCTACACAAAATCAATATCAACTCAGCTAATTATAGAAACTGAACATTTTAGTTTTGGTAAGACAGTATCACCTATCCTAATAAAACAAACTACTCCAGGGAGGAGAAAAGTTAGTCTGACTCTAGAAGAGACAGTCATGAAGTGGAAAAAACAGAAGAGTGGTCATAAGATGATGCACTGCCACTTCAGAGGCCAGTCACCTGTAAGTAATTCCTCTGCCTACCATGGGGCTGATCATCCTGCTGTTTAAATACCTCCACCATTATATGAAATAAGTGTACTCCCTGACATCTAACTTGCAACATACCAATGACCAGTCAATAACTGTACACAATCATCAAAGCTACACAAACTTTGGCCATGCTATAACACTCGCCTTAAATATGAATCCTATATCCAACAAGTCAGATGGTGGATGAATATGGTCAAATGATCAATGCCAAACTCATTTAAAATATACATTAAAATCTTGACAATGAATCTGACATATCGAGCTGAAGACGCTCCACCACTTATATTGTATTTACTGTATTTTATTTACACCTTTTATGTTGTATGAACAGTGAGCTAATGGTTCATGGAAGATTGATCCATGTTGTCAAGTCTACAAATTAATATTTTATTTATCTGGAATAGGTAAATCTTCCACTCTGGGAAATAAAGCCTTACTTATTATGCAGTTGTATAAACCATCAGCCCTTTTAACTTATACAATACACATTACCTATGGGACTAGTCATGTTGACAAGGAACATATGAGGGTGTTGGCAGGACCTGTTTCATTAAAATATAAGGCCATTACTTATTGCAAAGCGCTTATTTTCCGGTGCAGCGACAATATCATGTTTTGGCACATTACCGGGTAGTTAATAATTTTCCTCTTTTACAAGACTTATAAATTTACAACCTGGTTTCCACACTGTAGCTGGTTCCAACACAGAATTATCACAAAACAATGTTGATTCTTCTTATGATGACTAAACAGAGATGGTACTGTTACACCACTTTCTCTCCAAGTCTGTCAACACCCTTAAGTTCATATATTAACAGTTTAATATCTACTGAGCTAAAGCTTGATACTTCTATTAATAAGATACAGATGAGCAAATGTGTTTAAACCTTGTCTCACAAAAATATCCTTTAAAAAATCCACATTCAAATGGTCCAATACAAATGCATGAACATACAGTACTGTGTGCAAAATATTAATTTAGTTATGATATATCATACAATATTTGCAACATTTCTGCACAAGATTTATACACCAACCTGCCACATATACTGTACTGTACACATGATCACAACTGAAAAACTTCTTATTGTACTTCTGTCTAATAAAATCATCTCCCCATAAAGAGCAAATAATTAACAGGTTTACTTTGTGTCATATTCATATTCAGATTTCACAAAATAAACAATTCAAGGGGGGAGAAATTATTAATATTTTTCTTCTGCTTAGCCCTGAAAATGAAACATAACAATTACAGTATCAACAAAAGCTTCATTTCAGCTGATGTTTATTCTCTCTCACAGCTCCCTTTCATCCTTAGGTACATTCACAGTTCAAAACATCTATCCAGGCCTTGTCAAATTTATATGGTATATGGTAATATAATATCTAGAATGGATTCAAATCAATTCCAAAGTACAGTAAAGTCTATAGAGTTGTCTTTGAAGTTCCTGAAGCTGTCTGGCCGAGCAGCCCCGAGTCTATACTGTAGAGTAATATGAAGGAGTTCCCCATGACCTGTTAATGCAATAAAAGTCTGAAACTCCACCAATCAGATATTAACATGGTGGTGGGATCTGTCACATTTTTTTTTTATCCCAGGCAGAAAAACTGGTCAACATTCACAACTGAAGCTTGGAGTTATACATCTGCCAATCAGATGCAAGACTTAGAAGCCCAAAATTGTTAACTATTGTTAACAATTACTCCCAGCTAGCAAGAAAACAGAATAGGTCATGGTGTTTGAATGGTCTACTTCTCTGGCTCACTGGCCGACTGACAAAACCTGGATACAAATTTTGGATTGTGACTGGAATAGATATCTGGAGAAAAGAGTATAAAATAATAATTAATATTAGCAACACTCCCACTTCTTCCCACGACAGCCCAAGAAACAATTAGATGAAAATAGAAAGAGTTGCTAACTTACGGTGGCTCTCGACACACCCACCACTGGACTCGAAACAAAGGGCGGACAGCAGGTTCATGTCCTCCTCAGAGCACTCGGGCTCGTTACTCAACCCTGCCTCACTCACCTGTCCTTACTCCTCCTTCTTGCTGTCTCTTGTACCATACTCTGAGCCTTTGTCAATTTTGGTCAGGCCTATCATTTTGTACAACCCTATGTAAGCTGCAAAGAAAAAAGGACTATGATTAGTTAATAATTTTCTTCTATTCAAGATCATACCTGTATATTATTTCATATAATCTTAAAGAAGGAATAAAATACTGTAGTCAAATACTATATGCAACTGCAGTACTGTACAGAAAAAAGCTTGAAATAATATTCTGTTTCATATAATTCACACAAGAATAACTTGTAAAGCATTAATATGCATAAGCGCAAAAAAAATATAAATATTTTTTGAAGGTGGAATGTTTGGTGAGAATGTAAACAAATCGTGCACCCTCTGAACAGTAACAGAAGTGCCACCTGTAACGACGTGTTCGCACAAATCAGAGCCAATTTTCTTATTGGAATGGATTATCTGTGCATTTGATACATTCACATACTATACTGTCAATAAATATGTAACTATACTTTGTCAAATTTAATAAATATTTATCTTTAGCAAAGTCGCTGGGTAATCTTTCTCGCTTATAACTTTACCATACTGTATACTGGAAGCACTGGGTCCTAAACTCACCACAGATTACAATGCCGACAGCGAAGGATATGGATAATAATGATCCACTGACGAGAAGATTGTAATAGAAGCGGAGAATCTGTGAGAGGACGAATGTGGCCCACATTATCATGTTAATTAGAGAATACGGCCTCCTGCATATGGGACGGCAGGTGTGCTTAGGAAGGTCATTTTCTTTGGTGAAGCTGCCCGTCTTCAAATAGCTGTCCAGTAATTGGTCCTGTAACAACATAATAAATACATTGATCTTCTAATCTGCCACTGCATAAATTGGAAGAAATCATTTGAAAAAGGAGGGATTTTCTTTTGCTATCTCTGGGCCTAGAATAACCATCTCTTGAAATATAGGAAATCGGGTTTTTATGATAATAAGAAGAAATACAGAAAGATAAAAATGAAACGAGTATGTGTGAGCTCTGGCATGCCTCTTATAATATTCAATGGCTTTAAAGAATATCCCACAACTGGTTAAGAGGTGAATATTTAAGAGAAACATAGTACTGTATTATGACTTGAAGACAAAGTAGTAGACGGTGGCATCAGAGGTAAAATGGTACATACCTTTGATCTGTACAATTCATGAATATAATCTGAAGATCCCTCATCATCGAGTGGAACCTGGTCCAGGGGGATGCGGCGGATATATGCTTCACCCACCACCTTCCGACCCCTCAGCATGTTTTGTAAGGTTGGTGCCTCTCCATCCTCACTGGCCACGTATGCAAAGAAAATTATAAAGCATATATATCACATGCTATCAATTCATTCTTGAAGGGCAAAATCATAGAAAGAAAATGGTTTTGATGTTTCCTTCCTCAAGCCAGTTATATGGGACATAAAAATGTAAAAGCTTTTGTCAGAGGGCATGGATTTCCCAACAGGATTTCCTTACAAAGAAAATAATACACTAATAATAAGTCTCTGATACTAGGTAATAAAACTCTTCTTACACATATAAAGCAAATAAATTTTCTTACGTATTGAATCCGATAGTAACGTCATAAATGGCAGGGAAGTTTCCATTGAGTGACTGGACACACTGTACGAAGCCTCGAGTGCGGGGAATGAGGTGCCTCTTGAGCTCTGGCAGGCCTCTCTTACGGGCAAACTCCATGCTGGCCTTGTGCTTGGCTGGGGTGAATCTTGTGCCCTCAGCAAACAGCAACATCTAGGTGAGTGAGTGAGTACAGTGCAGCATTCAGGTTATCAGAATAATAATTATTTTCATGAGACAGGGTTCATGCCCATGTGAGCCTTGTGACTCAAAAATATGGCACAGTGAACAATACCTCAAAAAATTATTGGCACTCAAAATCGTAGGTTGTGGGTCACTTATGTCTCGGGCGTGCCCGGTGTTTCAAATCACATTGCTGATTTTTTAAATTATTTACCAAAAAAAGAGGGCCAATACTTTTTTGAGGTACAGTATTGTACATATATACAATAATTATCACCATCTTCGGCTTCCTCCTCCTGTCACTGATCCACCCGGTAAACAAGCCTTCATCTTTTCTATCCTTAACTACCTAGAGCACCTAATTCAGCACCTAGCCTGTACAGTACTCCACACTGCCTTGGACACTGACTAATATTCTTGATTATTTATTGCTATGTAGACTTATAATAATGCAATTCCAACATAGAGAATGCCTACATAACAATGGTTGACTGTACTTACCCACACGGGATAAGGATAATCAAAGAATTCTTTAATCTGATTCTCCATGATTTTCTTGTCTTTTTCCCATTTGCGGTTCAGGAATATTGTATCAGAGAGTCGCCAGGCCCATCCTATGGTCGGCACATACTGCATCATCTTTTTGACGAAAACCTTTGCAGACTGGGAAAAAAAAAAAAATTATATTTCATATTAATACCTATGAAGTGCATACACATAGGCCCACATATACACATTATGCACCATTCATACACACTCACATAAATACAGTATAAACACAGCAATACAGCCAATGTACCTTTAAAAAAAAAAAAAATGAATGTTGACAAGTCAATAAAACACCTTAGGGAACAAAGTAATCTCACCCCGAGGGTACCACTTGTGTCGGCCACCATCCAGCCCATGAGCCAATCCACCTCAAAGGTGTGGTTCATGATGATTAGTGCATGCTCCTTGCCAAACTTCTGGAAGTTCTCGTCTGACGTAAACACTCGCACTTCAGACCCCGACCACCACTCCGCCAGGAACAGCACCTCTGAGGTCAGATAACACCTCCAACCTTCATCATCAACTCTAAAGCATTCAAATTTCTATAATTTAATGCAAAGTGACGGGCAAAGGTAAGGATATTCAGTGAAAAAGTTTCAATACACTTCCTGTCTATTCAATCTCATCATAATGATGCCTTGAAACTTAAGTCGGCAAATGTCAAAAAAATGCAAGGATTATAATGGGAACAAGACAAGGAACATTGTGATTGTAATTTAATTCAATTTGTTGATTTTCCACATTGTTTACCAGCTGATGTCTAAGCACCATACCATTACAAAAGTTAATGTTTCATAAACACTAGAGAATGGTAAAAAGTTTCATACATTCATATAATACCAGTACCTTACTGTATGTCTATTATATATCTACACTATTTATCCATAATCATATACTATACTGTACTGTACATGCTAAGCCAACTTATTCATTCCAGTGTAAAATGCACCACGAGTGCATTAACCCTCGACATTAATATGGACATGATATGTATCTTTTATGATTAGTGGCTGATTTCTTCCCTATGTTTGTACTGACACACTAACACTATCAAACAGTTGTATGTTGTTTTTCTGCAGCCCTAGTGTACTGTATGTGTTCATGACCAATAAAAATAAAAACTGTCGTACAGAGAAGTCATGTCAGTTAAATGATTAATTAAAAACAATTGGGTGCCTACAAATCAACTTTCCATAACTCGGCCTTTGCTCATTTCACAAATGTGTCTAGTTGATTTCTAAGTAAGATAATCAAAGATTCTAGTTTGTGTAACAATTAAAATGAACTCGATGATAATTATTTTAACACAGCTAAGATATATAGTAACTTCTTTTTACGGCTTTACAATGAGTGAAATGTGTGTACCATACCAAACAGCAACTATTATACCAAAATATCAACCATTTGTATTAATACAGAGTGGTATCTTACGGGACATGAGGGAGTACATGAGGTAGTAGTTGATGTTGCAGTAGAGGGCCTTGTTGAAGGGCCTGATGGTGACATAGAACAGGAACTGGAAGGCATTAATTATCACGCCCGATATGAAGAACGTGACACACAGCAGGAGGTGCAAGGCATACCACCTGCGAATCTTGGTGAAGTCCTCCAATTCCCACATCTTAGCTGTAATATATTGCAGTACATATTAGTTTCACTTTACCTAGTGGCATTGTAATCACATAACAGTAATGATATTTTATTAAATGTGCTGTACTATACCATTCCAATACTAACTTGTACGGTACTTTAAACCTCACTGTCTGGAGAAGAATGAGGAGGCATACTGTACTGAAACAGCAAATTATGTGACGACTGTAAAGCATCAAAGATTAATGGGATATCAGAAGTCATCACCTTATCTCTGGTAAGCACTTGAGACTGAGGCTCAAGGGACAATGGGTCCATGGGCAGTAATTTTCCACCAAGTATTCTTACAATACTGTACACTGCTGTACTGTATAATGTAAACAAAAACCTTACATTTTCACAATTAGATGCAAACCTAACAATTTGGTACTTCATTGATCTTCATTAATTTGGTTAATTTTTTTAAGCATGGGGAATTCATATGTGTACACAAAATTATGGTCCTTATGCAGGGCAAGTCTTGAGTGAGGCAATGATGAACCAGTATAGTATTTCTAATTAAAGTCTATGAAGACACTGTACTAATAATTGTTACAGTCATTCCCATTACTGTACTTTTCTTATTTTACACTGCAGAAGGTGAGGACTTAAGAAGCCCGCTTAACGTCCTCACCTGTGAAATGAATAAAAATTAGGAAGGGAATTATAAATACATATATATTTTGGCTCCGATTACCTGAGTAATGTGTTCAGATACTGTATTTTGTTTTTTGTGTTCCCCTATATGAAATCTGTGGAAATGAAACTGACTAGCAAATGTTTACGTCCACTGATATGAAAGATATCGGGGTACCTAATCTCTTCTAATTATATAACTGCAATTACCGGTATTCTTTGGGTTACTAAGTTCATTGTACTTTGTATCAACTACAATACAGTATTCATAATAATCTCAGATTATAGAATAATAATTATCCACTCAACTTTTAGCCATTAGCAGATTTCTGATCAGCAAATTAAGTCCTTGTTTACAGCAATGGAGACAGAACATTTCTTTAGTTTAACGCTGTTCATCATTTCCTTCCACACTGAAGTTGGTAAACCTTGTGAAGTTATTTATGTTCATGGAGCGTAAGATGGTATAACAGTGTTCCCAATTAGCACTGAAATTTTTATCGTATCCTGGAGCTGACAAAAATAAGTGAGCCGGCACAAGAGGAAATGCTTCATCTCACTCCACTTTGACATTGATTACGTTTTTAATAATCACTCATACCGACAGTCTTTATTCACGTCTCTTAGTCAGGTTACTTTACTAAGGGAAAATCAATACCATACAATATTTCTGAAGATCAATGACTTCTGGATTTTTACATACTTTTTTTTTATACATACAATATACAATAGTAATATTTTTGGTTGACCTATTTACAGTACTGTATTTTACTTACTGTCATATTATGCTGAGGAAAGAACCTTGAACCTTACCGAATTATACAATCATTGCTCGGTGGCTGTACAATAGGTAGGCCCTAAATTTAAGGGACCCTATGATGGAGTAAGAATATTGGAGGTAAATGAGTCCTTCAAATATTGCCACCAAACACCATCTATAGACAATGAGCTTGTTTCATGGCATAGTTAGGGAGAATCAGAAGCCACCAATTCTCATACACAATCACAGGGTCCTTAAGATGAATAAATTTTGCATGATGCTAATAATATTACCTCGCACTAACATATAACTCGTATACAGAAAAAATAAATACCTGTAAACACATATATGACTGTGATAAAATGTGCATCAAAAACCCTCAATATATGAAGAAATTACAAACCAGAAAATGAAAATAATAATAAATAAACTGAAAAACTTATAAACTCACTCACAGAACATTAAAAATTTAAATATACGATTATGGTAAAATGTGCATCAAAAATAATTTCGGAACAAAATGAAAATAGACAATAATAAAAAAAAATTGGTAATTATCTATTCTTTTGCCATTTTCTATTATGATGTTTCTACCTTCTTTACCCGCTAATTTATACCATTCTAAGACACTTTTCTTCCATGGCATTATCTTCGGAAATGCCCCATTTCCAAGACAAATTGGGCATTCTGAAATTAGCCTGACCTTACCTAACCTAACCTAGACCTCAGCTGACTACCGGGACCTAACCTGGGCAAACTACTAGGAACTAACCGTGGTAAAATACCAGGACCTGATCAGGGCAAAATACTGGGACCTAGCCAGATCTGGCAACACTGCTACAAAATGGCAACAGTCTAGATATATACCAAAAAATCATAATACATAGGTTAATTACGGTTGTGCATTATACGATCGATAGTAAAATTAAATAGAAATATAAAAAATATAAGACTGTGGTAAAATGTGGCATAAAATCCCTAAACAAAATCCCATACGAGTGATAGTATAATAATATCAACTTTATAAATAACTTCATGATATTGTAATAATAATATAAACTACATAAATAACTTCATCATAATTATTATTTTTTTGACAGCGTAAGAAATTAAGCCAAGCAGGTTAAAAATTCATATCATACATCTTTTATCTCCAAATAACTTCCGGTAAATATCTACTCAATTACCAGTTTTATTACAATGTTTTTACCTTCTTTACCCACTAATTTATACCATTCTAAGACACTTTTCTTCTATCTCATTTTTTTCGGAAATGCCGAGGCAAATGATATATAGAAAAGTTGTTAGTAATAGTGAAATATAAACATTGGTAATAGTAACATTTTAAAAATCGAGTTATGGCAACTTGTAAAAATAATCCTTATATATTACATTGTTTTATCACTATTTTGGACATTTTTAAGACTGGTAAATATTGAAAGAATTATCGTTATTGCATACGGGTTTTCTACCTTCATTACCCACTTATTTAGACCATTCTAAAACTATTTTCTTCTATGGCATTTCCTCCACAAATGCCCCCAAGATATGACATATTCAAATGGGGCATTTTGAAATTAGCCTGACCTTACCTAACCTAGACCGCATCAGACGGTACCCATCAGACTACCGAGACCTAACCTGGGCAAACTACCGGAAAATAACCGTGGTGAAGTACAGGGAATGACCGGGGCATAATACTGGGACCTAGCCGGATCTGGCAACACTGCTACAAAACGGTAACTCTTTCAATAAATACCAAATAACTTCATCATAAGTATATTGGGGTTTCAGACACCGTAAGTAATTGATAAAATATATCCTTGCAGGTTAACAATACGCCATTATAAATATATCTTTAATATCATACCCCATTATATTTAATCTCCAAATAACTTGTTGACAATAAAAATAGGCACCTTCATGATAGTATAATAATAACAACAACTTCACCAATAACCACTTCCATCATAATAAATAAAATAAAAGCCAGGGAAGGTTAACAACAATACATTTTATACGCCATTATATTTCACTTCATACACCATTATCTTTTATCTCCAACACCTTGTACACCTTACCACTACAATCACCACTAGTTTAAATGTCCCCTCAGAGGCCTATATGGTTAAATAATGGATGTCTTTACCTTTAAATGAGCTCTCATAAGTTAGCTGTTTCACTCTCCCCTGCCACCAAGAACCAACTCACAGCGTTGCCAATTCTATTATATCGCTACTTTACCTTGGCTGGCCTGTGTGCTAACTTATTATGCTAAACTCGCTATATTTTATGAGTTTTCTGTGATTTTTATATATTTTAATCTCTACATATTAATTTTCCCTGCCCATTCATATATGCACATGAATGTATTTTTGAGTGGCACTTTTAGTTAATTAATAAATCGTAACTTTTTAGGCTAAAGTCGCTATATTTGTGAGTTTTCGTTTTTTTTTTACAATATTTTAATCTCTACACATCTTCGATCCTTATACCCACTCATATAACAATTATACACATGAATGTATTTTAGAGTGGCAAACTTCCTTAATTAATAAATCGCTAAACCTGAAGACTTACAAACCGAAAATGAAAGTGATTCTAGATTCCCTGTGTTAAAAGGTCAGCACAAAGCCGGTTCTACATGCCTACCGCGGTGTCTACTACAACTTAAAACTAATTCAACGAGATATATAGAACAGTTAATGGCTTAGTGATGGGTAAAATATACTTAGTTAGTTTGCATTTAATACAAATTAATATTATGACAGTCCTCTTTACAGTAATTAAAAAGCAATTCGAGCTTGTCCTTTAAATTTTATATTTTTACTTTCTTAAGTTTTTTGCATTTTTTTAAGAGGATATTATTTATAATTCCGAAACATTCCTTGATTTGAATCAAATGCCAGCTCTGCAGTTCCGAAAATAGAACTTTACTAATATTGGTGTATTGGTATTTTTGTTGCTACATTGGCAACTTATGCTATAATACCATCAGCTGATACACACGCTAGCCACACTGCGCATACACATATACACACACACACTATTATAATCATGGAGGACATTCTCACATACTTTCCTTAATATGGGCTTCTTGATGTATAATACCCTAACAGAATTAATAAATTATCAATATTTTGAACCCTGAATAGATATAACTTAAATTATGAAGTACCATTGTAGATAAAAGACTATTTTTCTTCCATTTCCTTGTCTCATTGATCGATGTGTTTGTAGTATTTTAATCTGTGTTTACTAGACGGGTTTCCAAGGTGATCATGACTAAATTAACTCCCCTGTAGCCTACAGAGTGAACAAAAGTCAATAACATGGTAAACCGTACAAACAATGTATTTATTAAAGAACATGGAATAGTGAGGAGACAGACTCGTACATATACTTACTTGTTATGGAGTGGTAACTCACAATGACGTGAAGAACAACATATGCTGAGAAAACCCCACTTTTTTTTTATAGAAAACTTACTTGTTACTTGTTGTTGGATATTCTATGCCCTGCTCCACCAGCAGATGGTGCTCCGCAGGGCCTCTCTCAATATTATTAAACACTATAATTACTTGTAATAATAATATCATCTGTGTCGTAACACACAGCGAACAGATGTGTTTTCAGTCTTTTCTTAAAAGTCGTGCAATTTTCACTACTCCGGACATTTAATGTCAATCAATTAAAGAGCCTTGGTGCACACACCTTTCAAACGCTTTGAAACCCATTGTCAGATTACTCCTTGGCTCATTTAACCTGTATTGTTCGACACTATGCCTAAGTTCCATAGAGGTATTTACTTGAAAACCTCTTAAAAGATTCGTCAAATAGGCTACCCCGGTTTTCCAAATTTTAATGCTCTGCGGAATGTTAGAAGACATATCTTATACACAATCCTCGCCTTTAATGAGTGCTGGAGTTATCCTCTCACGAGATGGAAGACATTTAATTAATCTTCCGCTCTGTTCATTATATTTTGCAATTTTCTTAACCGATGGTCTGGCAAACCATAATATAGGGAATTGCAATAATCCAGTCTGCTTATGACATAGTTATGAAGAAGCATCTTCACGGTATCCTGATCTAAATATTTTCTAACAAAAGCAATGTTCCTCATGTGGTAACCAGAAACTTTCACCACTTGATTAATTTGAGCTTCGAAAGAGAGATTTTCGTCTAGTAGCACTCCTAAATCTTTCACTTTTTTTCTTGCATCCATATAC
Source organism: Petrolisthes cinctipes (assembly GCA_033782935.1). NCBI lineage: Eukaryota > Metazoa > Arthropoda > Malacostraca > Decapoda > Porcellanidae > Petrolisthes > Petrolisthes cinctipes. The sequence goes on along the minus strand of JAWQEG010005883.1, from coordinate 6,607 downwards.
ATACATAAGCTAGCTATATGAGCGTATGGTAGTGTACACATAATGAATAAGTGGTGTACGTATCTATACTTCCATACACCCACCCACACACACACACACACACACATCAAGTCCACAAACAAATCACCACCATGAATGCTTATATGTTGTAAAAAATTTAAGGAAACAAAAATACACACCAATAATATTTTGATCAATCTTATGTTCTTGTTGCTATGAAGTTTTGAGACCCACCTTTTGATGTACAGAAAAATGATAAAAATATTTACACAACCTACACAGGGTTTGACGAGGCGCTGATTATAATAGGTTAATTAATTGGGTATAGGTCAGGTCAGAGGTCAGCCGTTTGGGAATTAAGCTACCTAACCTAATACCAACCTACTAGACTTTCAATACATTCTACCCTTCCTTATAACTTATACCCCAAACTCATTTATTTATCCCTATGCCAACAGTTCTATTATTCGTACATTATTCCATACCAATAACAAAACGCTAATAATTACAAAAATGTTATAATTATATAGCACATCCTATCACAGTATATATATATATAAGAATTTGTATAGTATTAACGTACGTGTGTGTGTGTGTTCTTTTTTTTTTCACAAGGAAGGAAAAACAGTGCGTGTAGTGAGAACTGGCTCTGGTGTTGAAGTGAGTGAGAAACAACCTAGACTAAAGCGACTAAAGCACAGCAACAACCCACGTGACATGAGCCAAGAGTTATGCACTTAGTAACACACGCACAGATACACACACGCACACATAAATTTAGAGAGAGAGAGAGAGAGAGAGAGAGAGAGAGAGAGATTGTGTGTGTGTGTGTGTCTAAGTCTATTGCTTGATTGATTGATTGATATTAGGCGCCGAAACAGCAAGGTCATAGAGCGCCAGAAAAAGGCGACAGAGAAGTGGTGTGACAGCAAGCAGGAAGGAAATAGAAAGAAAAGAGGGAAAGCTGAAGAAGAACTGAAAGCTAGTGGCTGGGTCCAAAGTGGCGCCAAAACCCTTAAATTTAGCATTGCCCATATCACTACAGGCAATACGTACCCTCTCCTATTGCATCGATATAAGAGAGAGAGAGAGAGAGAGAGAGAGAGAGAGAGAGAGAGAGAGAGAGAGAGAGAGAGAGTCAGTCTATTGAGAGAAAGAGAGTCAGTCTATTGAGAGAAAGAGAGAGTCAGTCTATTGAGAGAAAGAGAGAGTCAGTCTATTGAGAGAGAGAGAGAGAGACAGAGAGAGAGAGAGAGTCTGTCTATGACTCTATTGGATATAAATAGTTACATAATTATAAATTCAATGTCAGTTACTCAAGGCTTGTCACTAACTAACTCGCAAGGGAACAGCAGTACATTTTCGATCTACTGGACAAACTTTATTCCCCCAAAGTATGTCAGGAAACAGGACCAGCAGATTAAATAAGAAAAATAATGGTAGCCTAGCTGTTGTCTGGAGTAGTTAAATTGGAGGAATCATTTGCTCCTGACTTACCAACACTGTAGTAAAGGAGATCTAGAAGTTTTATATGACGTTACTATAATGATATTCACTATTTTTTCCACTTTGGTTGTCATAGTCTGTTTGTTTGTTTTATAGTTTGCTTTTATTGTATGGATTGTAATTTGTTTGTGTAACCCTCCCTCCTCCTTGCCTAAATAATGAATAAAAAGGGATATGTAGTAAACTATTGGTGCATTTGGAGTGCCTTAATTCCTCAAAAAAAAAAAAAAAAAAAGCTTGGAATACGTATTTATATAATAATAGTATATAGTTATATATTTTAACAGTCCTGTCTACAGAATTAAAGAAAAAATGGATTAAACACCATTTTTCCATTATATAATACGTATAATTATGTTGTATATATGTACATATTTTTTTCTCGGACACACGCACACACACACACACAAAAACCAACACAAACACACACATGCATTTAAAGGGAATATATATATAAAACATACAGCATTACTCCATTACATAATATATATTTAAATGCATTACAGTTCCAGGAAGGCAACGTGAACAGTATATACGAAAATATAGCTCATCTGAAACCCACACACACACACACACACACACATACTGTACAGTCGGCGGCAAAAGTCGTGTAACCACATCTGCCAAGTCATGAAGTACAGTATGGAAATATATGCTTCACAGGCTCGTAAAATGAAAACCCAGTGTAGTTTACTAATTTGTCCCCTGGGTATTATAATTCTGTATGTTGAAAGTGTGGTTTGATGATTATCCTTTATGATATCCTTCAAGAAACGTTAAGTGAGGAAACACGACTTTTGCCGCAGACTGTACATACTCTAGGCCCAAAGAAAGAGAAAATCTATTACAGTATATATTATTTTTTGGCCTAGACACACACCACTGAGGTATGTCCAATATATTCCGTACTGACTCGCCAAATTATTCCCAGACTCGCATACCCACTGATTTTGGCGGGAAAAAAAATTGACTATAACCACGAGCCTACTCACATATATACCCACTGATTTTGGCGGGGGAAAAATTGGCTACAACCACGAGCCTACTCCCAGACTCAATAATTTATAGGCGGGAAGATTTATTAGGCTATAATCACTAGCCTATTCCCAGAATCACACAGACTGCATGATTTTGGCGGGGAAAAAATTTAGGCTATAACCTCTCTATAGGCTACTCCATTCAGCTTTTAATCCCACACTTGTATGTAGGCCACAAGAATATTTACATACGCTGTTAATTGTTTTCGCGGGTTTATTTCATACAGATTATATGTAAAAACTATGTAACTGCAATACAACAACAACTTTATTATTATGTTTGTTTTACTAATCACGGAGTCACTTAATTGGTAGACTATTCATTATAGTACTTTGAGAATAATGACCTCTTTCCATATATAGAGCCTGTGTAAGAATTCATGTGGCCAACCGTACAGTAGTATGAAATAACCTTTAATGAATAATATTATGATTTCGAAACAGTGCCATGAATGAATAAATGCTTACCAACAAAATTTTGACTTGGGATTGAACTTGACTTTTATATATTATGAATTTACGTGGTGCCCTGGGTGTCTTCAAAATCATGCCAAAACAAACAGGAATATATTATTATGATTCCCTATTATTTGGAAGGCATCTAGTGAACATTTAACTCGTTTCTCTCATCAGAAAATATAAAAATAATGTTTTCTGAGATGACGAACACAAAATTATATGTATGTTCTAGATATTTTTGTCCGTGTATGTTAACAAGCTTTAGTCATTTATTTTTTTCATTATTTAGTCATTTTATTTATTAATTTATCGAATTGAACGTCAGGCTATGTAAAATTCAACTGTATTTTTACACTACAGTATACTCTATTTACATTTGGGTTTCATTCACTTCATATAGTTATTAAACTTGCATCGTATGTGTTTGGTGAATTTAATGACTACGGATGTTTATTTTTTTCCACCGAGCATTTTTTTAATAATTATGGATTCCCTCTGATAGATACGGCTGGCTGAATACAGTTTATCAAGTAATTATGAAGCATTACCAGGAAACTCAACCACAGAAGCACTAAATAAGATACCAAAATATTAATTAATAGTTTGTTTCAATCTGCGTGTACGACATTTATTTATTTTTTCGGTAGGTACGATATGGCGTACGATGATTACTCAGCAGGTACGATATGATGGTGTTGGTGTAAGATGTTTACTCAGCAGGTACGATATTGATGACGTTGGTTTACGATGTTTACTCAGCAGGCATGTACGATATTGATGATGTTGGTGTACGATGTTTACTCAGCAGGTTTGTACGATATTGATGAGGTTGTCTGGGCTGGCGTACGATGTTTACTCAGCAGGTATGTATGTGCGATATTGATGACATTGGTGTACGATATTGATGAAGTTGATGTACGATGTTTAGTCAGCAAGTACGATATTGATGAGGTTGGTGGTGTACGATGTTTACTCAGCACGTACGATATTGATGAGGTTGATGTACGATGTTTACTCAGCAGGTACGATATTGATAACATTGTTGTGCCTATCATATACATTATAACCATGTCCTCTGATGGCCAGGATGTAAGGATGCATAGTCTCTGGCATACACTTGGGGTCCTCCATCACACTACGCTGAAAAAAACAAGAATACATAAATAAACAAATAGAAAAATACAAGTATAACGAAATATTTATAAATTACTACTACTACTACTATTACTACTAAGACTACAATAACATTTACTATTACTATTACTACTACTTCTACTACTACTACTATGACTACAATAACATTTACTATTACTATTACTACTACTTCTACTACTACTACTAAGACTACAATAACATTTACTACTACTACTACTAGGCTACAACAACAATAACTACTACTACTACTATTACTACTACTATTAACAACAACCAAGAATTTCCCAAAGATCAGAAAGCAATGCATGTAAACACTCATTTTGTATACTGTATGTAGAGAGAATAAAGAGGGAGGAATGAGACAGGGAGAATAAAGAGGGAGGAAAAAGGAACAGAGAGAATAAAGGGAAGAAAAGGGAACAGAGAGAATGAAGGGAAGAAAAATGGAAACGAAAGAGTGGAAGAAATGCAAGAGAAGAGAGTACAAAGTAAGTTAATAATTAGGCAACCCTAGAGAGAGAGGAGGGGAAAGGGGGGTGGGGGGTAATAACGGTAGGGAAAATATGAGAGGAAAGAAAAGATGTAAGAGGGAGGGGAGAGGGGATGAAGATGAAGGGGGGAGGGAGCGAGGGAAATGAAGGAAAGGGAGGGGAAGAGGGAGGGGAAGGGAAAGGAGATAGGAGGAAGCCTTAATATAAAAACAAAGGAGGAGGAGGAAGGGGGGGGGAGGGTAGGGAGGGAGAAAGAAGAGGGGGAGAGAAGAGGGGAGGTGGAGGGAGGGAGAATGAAGAGGGGGAGAGAAAAAATAAGTGGGGAGAGGGGAGGGAGGGAGAAAGAAGAATAGGAGGGAGAAGAGAAGAAGTGGAGAGAAAGGAGAGGTGTAGAAGAGAGAAGAAAAGAGGTGGAGAAGAGGGGGAGGGGAGAGAAAGAAGAGGTGGAGGGGAGAGAAAGAAGAGGTGGAGGGGAGAGAAAGAAGAGGTGGAGGGGAGAGAAAGAAGAGGTGGAGGGGAGAGAAGAGAAGAAGTGGAGGGAGGAGAGGGAGGAAGAGGAGAGGTGGAGGAGAGAGAAAGAAGAGGTAGAGAGAAGAGAAGAGAAGGGGAAGAGGAGTGGTGGAGGAGAGAGAAAGATGAGGTCGAGAGAAGAGAAGAGAAGAGGAGGGGAGAGGGGAGGTGGAGGGGAGAGGTGGATGGAGGGAGAGAAAATGGAATGAAACATGAGGGGTTGTTGATCTAAATATAGTGAATCCTTACATGTGTTGGTGAGGCTGCCTAGACCAATGTTGTTATTACATACACACATACACATACATACCATTCACCTCAACACACATACACACAACACATACCATTCACAATAACACACACTCTCTCTCGCGCTTTTTTTTTTCTCTCTCTCACACACACACACACACCACAACATATGCCATTCACCACAACACCACCTTTCCCCCATAAACACACACACATACACACACACACTCTCTCTCTCTCTCTCTCTCTCTCTCTCTCTCATGTTATTCACCACGACCCCCCCTTCCCCCCACAAAAATACACACACACACACACACTCTCTCTCTCTCTCTCACTCACTCACTCACTCACACACACACACACACTACAACATATGCCATTCACCACGACCCCCCTCAAACACTCTCACTCTCTCTCTCTCACATACACACCACGACCCCCTCATACACTCTCACTCTCTCTCTCTCTCTCTCTCTCTCTCTAACACACCACAACACATGCCATTCACCAAGACCCCCCTCAAACACACACACATTCTCTCTCTCTCTCTCTCTCTCTCTCTCTCTCTCTCTCTCTCTCTCTCTCTCTCTCTCTCTCTCTCTCTCTCACACCACAACACATGCCATTCACCAAGACCCCCCCTCAAACACACACACACACTCTCTCTCTCTCTCTCTCTCTCTCTCTCTCTCTCTCTCTCTCTCTCTCACACACACACACCACGACCTCCTCAAACACACCCTCTCTCTCATCGTCCCCCAACTCACCCCATATAGTGTAGATGACCACCTTGGTTTACATGACAACCCAGCACCACAGGGACAGGAGTAGGTGTACACCCTGGACCCATAGTAGTTCCTTAGACGGTTACCAGGGGCGCAGTACTCGTCTGTTGGTAAGGTAGGGAAGGTCAACAACGGTGCTAAAATAATAATAATAATAATAGTAATACTAATAATAGTAATAATACTAACAATAGTAATAATAATAGCAATAATAAAATAATAATAATAGTAATAGTAATAATAATAATAGTAATAATAACAATAATAACAATATACTAATAATAATAATAATAGTAACAATAACAATAACAATAATAATAATAATAAGGGTTGAGAGGAAGGGAGGAAGAAAGGGTTCAAAACAGGTGTTAAAATGGACTATAATAAACTTATGTGTTGGTAAATCTGGAGTAAC